>JEMP01000032.1:9215-304510 GCA_000738655.1 Venturia pyrina ICMP 11032 | reverse complement strand
TAGCCTCCTATAAGATCTAGGCCTTTAGCTATATAATTAATAGGTTTATAAGTAAAATCTAGGCCTCTAGCTATATAATTAATAGGTTTATAGTAAGAAGGGGAGAGGGGAAAAGTAGAGAAATAACGCTTTTTAATAGGGAGAGGGAGTATAGTAACGAGGTAATAGAAAATTATACTTTAATTTTCTCTAATCTTCTATACTATTAGTAGGTATACTAATAATAGAGTATAGTAGTAGCGGCCTTTTAAGTAATAAGGGTAGAGAGAAGCGATTTGATATTTTGAAGTTCCTGCACCCTGGCCACTTCAGTCATAAGGGTGCACCGTACCCCTATTTGCCTGTCAGTTGATCGCTTCGCAGCGATAACACAGCATTTCTCTCCCCAACGACTTCACTCACTCCAAAAGCATCGCCTGTCAGAATCGTGGCTGACATTTCTGCTCATCCGTACAAGGCGTCTCGACATTCCAGTCGCACACAATGCGCACAACTGCGCCCCCTTTCCTCGCCCGTTTCCTCATCCTGTATTCCCAACACACGTTCCTCGCGTTTCAAACACGTTACCTGCGCAGCAGGAATTCGCATGCTTGCGCAAAAAACCTGCGGATACCGACTTCAAATGTGGTTGCTAGGAGATAAGAATGCCGTGTATTTGTGTTACTTTGGGGGGTTAAAAAGTGTTTTGCGTCTTCCTCTTCGTTTCTATGCTTATTCGAGATCTTTTGTTACCATCGCTTTTGATTCAATTCTTCCAATCCAGCGCTTTGAATTCTTTTCATTCGGACTTAGTCCTTTATACTCGTCTCTTAAATTTGGCTCTTGACTTCTCAAACTGCCAACCCAAAAAGATGCGATTCAACTCCATCTTACTCAGCACCTTTGCTGCCAGCGCAATAGCAACCGACCACATCGTCACCGTCGGTGGTGACAACCAGGATATATACTCTGTCCCAGAATTGAAAGCAGAGAAGGGAGATACTGTGACCTTCCAATGTACATGCGCTTCGCTTCGTCGCTCATCACTCTTTCTAATCAACAGTTTGCAGTCCTTGCAGGCACCCACGACGTAATCCAAGGCTCCTTCAACAAACCCTGCGAACCAATATCCGGGGGCTTCGCCAGTCACATCATCACTGTTAACCATACAGCGAAAGCAGTCAACTTTGCTATATCTCCTACATCCCAGCTAACATACGTCGTCACAATCACCGATCCCGAGCCAAAATGGTTCTATTGCTCGAGGGGGAAACATTGCCAGAGTGGGATGGTTGGGGTTATTAATCCGTCTGCGTAAGTATCTCCTCTTGGCAGTCGTTCGTTTGCGAATATGATGCTGATTTCTTTTTGCTTGTTGTTAGAGCAAAAGATCAAACCCTCGACATGTACAGGAAAGCAGCAAAGAAAGTCGTAAAAGCCGTAAGACCGGATGGCAGTGCTTCAGGGACCGCACCTTCCTCAACCTCAACCTCAAGCTTGACGTCAAAACCAAGTACTTCTATCTCGGCCACGACAGCATCAACAGCAACAAGTGCCTCAAGCTCTTCCTTCTCAAACTCGACAATGTCGGCTACGACAACTTCATCTACAACCACAATCTCCTCATCGGCCTCCACATCAACAACTTCGCAACAGGGCACCAAAAGTACATCGTCTACCACTCCCAAGACTACTACTGGCGCGGCTGCGAGCAATATGGGAGGCAGCGCTGTGGGCTTGATCGTGCTCGTAGCTGGAGCAATTGTTTTTGGATGAGCAGGAGTTGAGTTGGAAGATGGGGAGAAGTGATGGGGGAAGCATGAAGATGGGTCAGAAGTGATGAAGGGAGCATGAAGATGGGTCAGAAGTGGTGAAGGAAGCATGAGGATGGTCGTAGGAGATGCCAAGGTGGCTGGAGATTGTATTAGATAGACATCGAGATTGTACTAGATAGACATCCTCCCGCGATCGGGATGTGAACCAGGAAGCTCGGTCGGCCAAAGGACTCGGAAGGCGTGATTGTATGTTTCTCTCGACTTGAAGTCTTCACGGTGTGACGGCCTCATTCCCGATGACGATACAGGGGATTGTTTTGCGGGGGATTTTCCAATTCTTCAGCCAATCAGACCGAGATGATTCATAACTAAGCCGATATCGCAGCTTTTTCTCTGGCGAAGTCGGCCCAAGATTGAGCAGCTTGAGCTCCAAGAGAACAATTTATATCTCCGTCTCTGTCTCTGCCTCTGTCGCAGCCTGAGCTTCTACCTCTTCTTCATTCTCGTCCTCACACTACATCCATTTCATACTCTTCAATCATGCCAGGCATAGTTTCAGGACCGAGAACCCTCTACGATAAGGTCTTCGAGGACCATATCGTAGATGAGAAGAAGGATGGCACTGTTTTGCTCTACATCGGTATGTCTGGTCAATCCGAATGGAGACTGCTTCAAATACTAACGACTCACCCCAGACAGACATCTTGTCCACGAAGTCACGTCTCCAGTAAGATTCAAGATCTTCCAATGGCCAGATACCGCTCGATGGCTAATTCCTCCCTCCAGCAAGCTTTCGAAGGCCTGAGAAATGCTGGCCGGAAGGTCCGGAGACCCGATTGCACTCTCGCCACCACAGATCATGTATGTGTAATATCTCCGCCAAATCCTGGACTCTTGGGAGTTACTTATTGCATTTGCTAACATCGCCACCTCCGCAGAACGTACCTACAACTTCCCGCAAAAATTACAAAACCATTGAGACGTTCATCGACGAAGAGGACAGCAGATTACAATGTTCCACCCTGGAAGACAACGTCAAGGCATTTGACCTGACGTATTTTGGGCTTGGAGACAAGAGGCAGGGAATTGTTCACATCATCGGCCCTGAGCAAGGCTTCACGTTACCTGGAACCACAGTCGTATGTGGCGACAGCCATACTTCTACACATGGAGCTTTTGGAGCGCTGGCCTTTGGCATTGGTACTTCGGAGGTCGAACATGTCCTCGCGACGCAAACTATCTCGACCAAGAGGAGTAAGAACATGCGCGTGCAAATCGACGGTGCCATGGCTCCCGGTGTAAGCAGCAAAGATCTTATCCTGTACGTGATTGGACAGATTGGCACAGCTGGAGGCACTGGAGCAGTCATTGAGTTCTGCGGCTCGGCTATTCGCAGTCTGAGTATGGAAGCGCGCATGTCCATTTGCAACATGTCGATTGAGGGAGGTGCGAGAGCCGGCATGGTCGCACCAGATGAGATCACCTTCGAGTATCTCAGAGGCAAACCATTAGCGCCAGACGAGGATAGTGCAGAGTGGAAAAAGGCTGTCGCTTATTGGTCCACCCTCAAGTCCGACCCAGACGCAAAATTCGACATCGATGTGCAAATTGATGCCATAGACATTGAGCCCACTGTTTCTTGGGGAACCTCGCCCCAGGATGTGGTCCCCATTACAGGCGTTGTGCCAGGCCCAGACGATTTCGATGACAAGGACAAGAAGGAGGCTTGTGTCCGCGCACTGAAATACATGGGCCTCACTGCTGGCACACCAATGCAAGAAGTCGTCCTCGACAAAGTCTTCATCGGATCTTGCACCAATGCTCGTATCGAGGATTTGCGCATCGTTGCCAAGGTCGTCAAGGGCAAGAAGGTGGCAGCCAACATCAAGAGCGCCATGATCGTGCCAGGATCTGGGCTGGTCAAGACACAAGCGGAAGCTGAAGGCCTGGACAAGATCTTCACCGAAGCCGGATTCGACTGGCGCGAGGCTGGTTGTTCAATGTGTTTGGGTATGAATCCTGATATCCTCTCACCGCAAGAGCGCTGTGCCAGTACTTCGAATCGAAATTTCGAAGGACGACAAGGTGCGGGTGGGCGAACTCATCTAATGTCGCCCGCTATGGCTGCTGCTTCCGCCTTGGTGGGTAAGCTCGCCGATGTTCGCACTTTCACTACTGGGTTCCACTCGCCACCACAAAAGGAGAAGGGCTCCCCTCGCCGTGAGGTCGCCCACGTCTCCGATATCGATAGTGACGCGGATCTTGACAACGTACTGGACCTCCCAGAAGACTCGCAAGGTAATTCGGTTCCTAGCAAAGCTCCATCGACAGCCGGCCTTCCTCCATTCACCAAACTAATGGGTATCGCTGCACCAATGGACCGCGCCAATGTCGACACAGACGCCATAATACCCAAGCAATTCCTCAAGACCATTAAGCGGTCAGGTCTTGGCACTGCTCTCTTCCATGGCTGGAGGTACGATCCTGTCACCGGAAAAGAAGACCCAGAGTTTGTCCTCAACAAAGCGCCATACCGCGATGCGAAGATCCTCGTCTGCACTGGGCCCAACTTTGGATGCGGCAGTTCGCGAGAACATGCGCCATGGGCTCTTCTCGACTTCGGCATCTGGTGTGTCATTGCCCCCAGCTTCGGCGATATTTTCTTCAACAATACCTTCAAGAACGGCATGCTGCCCATAAACATCGGGAACCAAGATGACATCAACAAGATTGCTGCCATTGCCTCGTCCGGCGAAGAGATCGAAGTTGACCTCGAGGCGCAAGTTGTACGTGATGCCTCTGGCAAGGAGATCTGCGGTTTCGAGGTGGACGAGTTCAGGAAACATTGCCTTCTGAATGGACTCGATGACATCGGATTGACGATGCAAGTCGACGACAAGATTGCCAAGTTTGAGACCAAGCGCACAAGGGAATGGCCTTGGTTAGATGGTAGCGGATATCTCAAGCGAGGGAAGATGGTGAAGGCGGCACCGGTGCCGAAGACGAATCGTGGTCAGGAAATCACGGAACCACTTGAGTGGTAGTCTTCTTGGTGATATCGAAGCAATTGAGTAATGATTAATAACGATGGCTGTATATTTTGTTATGGGCGGCGTCTGGGTCTGTCTTCTTTGGTTCGATGAGGATGAAAAGTACTGCATGTGTGTTGCTTGCTTTGGTCCTTTTTGTGGGCAACCAATCCATCCTGATTGACCTTTGCGTGCGAGCGATGCTTTGATCCGAGATTGTATCTGGCGGGTACATGAGGCACTTCGATATTTCGATGCAATCTGAACTCAATGTACTCAATGATCCTGTCAGCGCGGCTATTCGAGATTGACTCATCACATCGCCGTAAAAACTGCATTATATAGATGCCCGATTTTGTCGATGCACACGATGCTGTCGCTCCCGTTGCGCTCCAAGCGTGAGTATACTCTAAATTTCGAAGTATATTGAAAACTAGAATGTATCTCTACGAACACGTCGCTGCATTGGGTGCGGCTAATTTTTTCAACTGCATTGTACATGAAGAACCAAACCCACGAACAGGGGCAAGGCGTAGTGTTGTATGACTCATAGGGAAAGCATTGTAAAGGACTCGGACAGAAGCTTCATAGTACGAATATCATATGTAGCAGTAGATACAGGTGGTATGTATGGCAGGCCCGGTATGGTTGTGGTGTTCTGTGATAAGAAGTGATAGCTTACTCATCCTCATCGGACCGAAACATTCATTGGTAGCTTTATTCCTACACTTCCTTTCCCCTCTCCACACCATACAGGCATACACTGCATCCGTGATCGCATCTGGACAATGTTATGCCCCATGATGTCAAATACTACACGGCAATACCAGATCTCCGTACTATCACCTGCGAAAGATGATGATAAAGGCTAAGAGTGCACTCTACTGCTAATTCCATCTTCCAATGTCTAGATACCACGAGCTCCCTCGAATGGCTGTCCAAACCTCCTTCTCCGTGCAAGGCAAACGAGCCCTCATCACCGGCGCTGGCTCAGGCATAAACTACTGCTTCGCAAAACTCCTCCTCTCAAAAGGCTGCTCCGTCCTCATCGCCGATATTGCCCTCCGACCCGAAGCTCAAAAACTAACAGACGAGCATTGCACTGACTCCCCGCGAGCTGTCTATCACAAGACAGATGTCACAGATTGGCCGCAGCTGGAATCCGCATTCCAAGCCTGCATCAAAGAGTTTGGAGGGATCGATATTGTAGGCCCCGGTGCGGGAGTTTTTGAGCCGCCATGGAGTAACTTCTGGTTCCCGCCTGGTGACCCAGAATCAAAGGACACAAAGGGTGGAAACAACTATAAGACATTGGAAATCAATTTAAACCATCCCATTCGAGCCACCCAAATCGCCATTTCGCATTTCCTCAACCCCAAAGATCCACAGGATAAAGTCTCGTTGCAGAATCCGAAGAGAGTGGTTTTGACGAGTAGTGTTGCAGGTCAAGGTGCCAACCTGGCAGTCCCCCTCTACTTCGTCTCCAAACACGGCATCAGCGCTTTCACCCGCTCCCTCGCCGAACTCGAGGGCACAGAAGGCATTCGGGTCAATGCCGTGGCACCCGGTGTAGTCAAAACACCGTTGTTCACAGAAAACCCCCATAAAATGCGATGGATCAGTGAAGAGACGGACATGTGGATTACACCCGAGCAGATTGCAGAGCAAATGTTAAGATTGCTGGAAGACCCTGAGCTTGTTGGTGGTACGATCTTAGAGGTTGGACAAAGCCATCAAAGAGTTGTGCCTATGTTTAATAATCCCGGGCCGGGCGTGGGTACGGTAGGCATGCGCAGTTCGAATGCCCAGATTGCTATTGCTGAGGCTCATGAAAAACTGGCAACGAAGGGGTGGGGTCAGTGAGATTCGTAGATGAATAGTGCATTCTCACGTCTCTAATGAAGTTTTACGGCCTGTTCAGTCATGACTTCTCGTGCACAATTACCATGAGCTCGTTGATTCATATTGTTCACCATCTTCTGTATTGAGGCACACGATCCCCGGGGCATTCTCCCAGAAACATCAAGCATCAAATAGGGAGGAGTTGAGTTGAAGTAAACCCATTCTTGGCGTGTATACTGTTATGCTATTTTGATTGCTCGCAGACTCTACTTTGTTGTCGGTATGGTTCACAATGACCCATCTCAGTCTTTCTTCTCCCCAAATTGCATATCCTCCCCACTACCATTCCCAATCTCTTCTCCATCAGGAACGACACCATGAATCATATGCTCCACATTGACAAGCGGCCCCTTGAACCAATGTCGAGCGGAAACAGCATAGTACGTAAGCGCAAAGAGCATCTAACAAATATCAGCATCAACATCTTCACCACAGCTAGAGGGAAGAAGACTCACAGATCCGCCATAAATAAGACAAGTATAATTCATCGTCAGCGCAGTCAATTTGGCACCCTTGACAGCCGGGAAACACAATGCCGGAATAATGAGGAGCAACCACCCAACGGCAACGGCACTGACGGGCTGAGACCATTTCCCCAGATTCCAGGGACCGGGTTTGAATCTATCGCCTGCGAAGAATAGTTTCAAGCCGAGAGGGGTGACGAAAGCGATATACTGTCCTATCGCTCCAATGGAGAAAACAGCACCGATGGCGACGGGAGAAGCGAAACCAAGAAGACCCAATAGTGCTGCTATGGAGAGGATGAACCATACACTGTTTACTGGTGTATGCGTGTGTTTATTCACTTGTTTCCACCATCTTGATCCTGGGATGGCGCCGTCGCGGGAGTATGCGAAGATAACGCGGGAAGAAGCGATGGTACATCCTTGACCAACGAAAAATTGAGCGACAATGTTGAGCGCGAACATGGCGAGGCCTGGTTTTTTGCCTAGGACTTGGACGCAGAGGGAGGCCATTGGTTGGCCGTATGGTCCCGATATGACGCCGGCGACGTCTTTGACGGTATAGGCTACGACGAGGATGATTGCGAAGCCTAGGTAGAGTCCGAGTTGGCCTGTCATGACGATTGCTCTGGGTCCAGCAATGTTGGCGTTGGAGCATTCTTCGCTCAAGTGGAAGGGAGTATCGTAGCCGGACATGGTCCAGATGACGGACAGGAATCCCATGATGAAACTCCAGCCCATCGGCCAGTCTGTTCCGTTCTCCATGTTAACCCATACTGTCCTGTTGTCGTTGAATTTGGGCGTATTGATGGAGGCTACCGGGAGCCAAATGATGAACACGATAAGAACAATAATGTTAAGGGTCGTGCCGATGACATTCATATGTCCGAGAAATTTCGTCGCTTGGATGGTGAGTCCGCCTTGAATAAGGAGAATCAACAGGAAGACGAGGTAAGTATGCCACTGCTTGACGACATAGTCTTCGTGCAGGATCTGGGCTGCTGCTAGTACCATGCTTGCCATCGCGTAGTTGACACTACATGGTCCTGTTTTATGTCAGCTACGTAGAATGAGAGAAAAGAAGACAGTCCCGTATGAGGAATGCTCAGATGATGATACTATTCGAGAATCAAGTCATCGCGAGCATGGCACGAACCATATTCCAAGTGCCAAATGATCCCGTTGGACTTGTAGAAAATCACACGCCTTGAGTCCATCTCACACACGATTGTCAGACTCACCTGTTGCGAAACCAAGAAAGTTACTCCAACCAACGCACCAAGAGGCGAATGGACCCCAGCCTTCGGGTGCCAGGACGGCCGCTGCGTAATAGAGACCACCTGCTGTTGGCATGCTAGAGCATAGTTCCGCCATACCGAAGACGACACTTTGAATCAGAACGCCGGCCACTATCCAACCCCAGACTGAGCCCGCTTGGCCTGAGTAAGCCAGATTGTAGCTCAAAGTCGAGGCTATGGAAGGGAGGAGTCCTAGGACTGAGAAGGAAACGGAGAAAGATTCGATCCAAGTTAGGTCGCTGTGAACGGTCGATATCAGTCAATGTTCCATACTAACTCGGCCTTCCCATTTGAGGTGGTCAATCTAGCCGAAGACGATATGACGTCTATCATCTCTGAATCTTGGGTAGAAAGCAAAGTCGTACGTACCGTTTGAATTCTTGTTTATATCCCAATGCGCCCAAGACTTCTTCATCTGCATCTGCGATATGGTCCAGAACTGCGTGCTCGCCCTTTTGCGCCAGCACAGACGTGACATTGAGCTTGCCGTCGTCGATCGTATGTATCCTCGCTTCAGCAGACACCACTGAAGCATTTCGTAGCGACGCCATGACTTCCTTTGCTCTTTCTTGATGTAAACGCGGTGGATAAGAACAATTGAAATAGTCAAATAAGCCAAATCCTAGCAACAGATCCAGGAGCACGCAATTCGCTGATTATAGTTCTCCCCACCACAGCTCAATTGCCACGTTCTATCTGTCCCGAAAGACTCGAGATAAGACTCGATCATGCCGATAAAGAAATCTAGTGGTACCAAGACCCAGAGCAAGGGTACTTGTGCATCTGGTGCTTCTAAAAATTGTTTAGTAGGACTATCCTGGCCATTGAGGGTGAGACCTGCACGCCATGAGCGGTGCATTAGTGCTTTACTCTGGTGCCTATCTCTCTCATTAAAGAGTGTCTATCTTTCTCATTAAAAGGCGCCTATCTTTCTCATTAGAAGGTGCCTATCTCTCTCATTAAAAATGTAAGCCTTAGGCGTTACAATGTTTGGCCCGGGCTTTGGACTGGCCGCTGCTGTGCAAGCGGGACAGCCTGTGAAGACGTCGGATGTCGGTTGGCTGTCCCACTAGAACTATCCTGGATGTTTGATTGGGCAAATGAGCTTGCATGTGCTTCTCCTAGATTGGGGATAATGAGGTGTTCGATTTACTGCCTCGGAGACAGTTCTTCCAGTCGTGGGACCCGATTGCTGGCTTCGAAGAAGTCTATGAGCGGGCGTGGATGGTGGAAGGAGGACTGTCGGTCGTGGAAGAAGGACTGTCGGTCGTGGCAGAGAGACTTCAAGTTCTTCAACGCGTCGCGGAGAAAGCGGGAAGCCAAAAGTGGGCCATTGCCATTCCTCGGGAGCGACGGATGTTTACACTCCGGCCTCTCTTCGCGTTTCAAACAATATCTTACCATCACAATCATTTCAACCCATTGCTCTAACAGTAAAACGCTGATCGACAAGATTGGAAGAACACCACGGTTAACATCAATTTTGTGAACAGCAATTTTTAAATCGACGCCGACACCAAGACCTCAGCTAGGAGCAGTAGGAGTGGGAGCCCGAGTGCCCTCTCTAGGAGCCGAAGGAGAAACACAGATATTCATTTCTCTACTCATCCTTCAAAATCTCGTTTTATCTCCAAACTCTCGTCATCCAGAAATCTTTCCATTTCAAATTCACCGACTGCCTATCTCGTCCCTCCAGGCTTCAACCCACCAGCACCGCCCGCGCCTTTAAGTAAACTTGCTAATCCGCCAGCACCACCTGCCGATCCTGCTCCTGCGCCGCCTGATTTGCACTCTGGGTTCATGTGGAGATGGTCATGTTGGCAGGCGAATGATTTGCCGCCACCCTGCATGTGAGTTAGTATCAGCTGCGAGGGGAGGGGAAAGTTAGGAGACGTACGAATTGTGCTATTGGTGTTGCGGCAACGAGGGAGGTGAGGAAGAGGAGGGTGAATTTCATGGTTGTTATTGTATTGAATGTGTAGCAGGTGATTTGAATGGGAGAAGTGTTGGACCTCTGAACCGATCTCAATGACTCTGTTCTTTTCGACGAGATGATGCAAGACAGTGTTCTTGCACACTGATAAATAGGTCTTGAGGGAAAGTGGAAGGCCTGAAGTGTGAGTGCAAGCCATTCAATCAGGAGGCATTCGTCTGTCCTAATACTGCTCCTCCAAACCTGTGTTATGCCCAAGCTCCTCTTCTTCCTCACGAAAATTCACAGGTAGAGCCATTTTTCCCTAACTTCCGGTACAAAAGAAGTGCAATAACGACGAAAGTATTTGTTATAGCATCAATGCTAAGCTTTCGATAGACCTCTTAACCCTAGACACGCTGTAGGGAAAGGCTCTAGCGGCCAAAGAGAGGTGCACGGAATACAATCGCCGTAGAAAGGATCCGATCTAGAGTCATAAGGAAGGGATAAGAGGGCAAGAAGAAGATTGGAAAGCTTGTTTCAAACGGCACCATCTTGACTCGGTCAACAGTGTGCGGGCCCTTTATGTTGAAGCGTGTTTCAATACATCGCTTCCGTTAGTGTTAACAAATCTTAAGAGAGAATAGGATATGTCTTCATTTGCTTGCTCTTGTCGCCTTCCGTGTCTCGAAAGGCTGTGCGACGAAGCTTTGAAGGTCAAAGATGGGTTAGGTCAGCTTTGAATCCGAGATTCCACGTCAAGATCGATCGGATTTGCTGTGGGTCCATGCCAAAATGTCACAGTAATAGTAGTTGTACGCCAAGACTCGGCGGCTTCTGGCAAACACCTGCACTCACAATGTGCTCGTGCCTGTGCCCCTGCTGTCGATTGGTGGTTCTGCCAAGCCCGAACGGCTCATACCAGCGCGTATCAGTCTTTTTCAACTTTTCGATTGGTATTTATTGGCTGGTAAGCTGATCGACCAGATCTGAGGTCATTGATTGGCGAATTCTCCCTACTAGAGACCTGTATTCATTGGTTGTTGAAACAAGATTGACGGGCGCTCCAGGAATATTTCAACGAAACTGATTGGTAATCATCGGTTGGTAAGCTGATCGGCATGTAAAGCTCAACATGTGATATCAATCAGTGGTGAATCTGACCCTGCTAGAGGCCTGTTTTCATTCGTTATTGAATCCGACCTGGGACGCGCTGGTAGACGTCCATCTATCGTACGAGTACTGTGTAGACAAAGAGAAAGGACTGCTGGGTTTCTCGCATTGGTGATGCTCGTTTCCCGAAGTATTTGGTACGGGATCAGGGGTTTTAGACCTCTTCTCCTTCATCTTCTTCTTAACCCGCGATCCGCTGCCAATTTGATGCGCGAGCGGAAGGTCTGGAGAGAAGTTATACACAGAAGGTAGGTATGTGGGTCAAGATACGAATACGAGTTGATGATCATTTGGATAGTCGCTACCCACGGGTGCAATTTATTCTCTGTTCTCCCTCTTTATATTTATTCTCTTTCCCTGTCTGCTGCCGTCCCTTCATACTAAAGTCATTGAAACACCTTATATGTATTGAAAGCGATACTAAAATCATCCTGTCCTCTATCCGTCATTCATCTCAACTCCTTCAAACTGTATAAAAATGCATGTTTTTATCACCACAATCCTTTCCTCCATCCTCTTCCTCCTCGCCGCAAAGTCGTCAGCAGCAAATACCCGAGACCCATGCGGTTCAGGGAGCTTCAATGCAAACAGTGAGAAGGTCCAGTCAGGTGGACAATGCCTTAGGAATAGGCCAGGTGGACCGTTCATTTGCGGTACATCGGGAACATATGTTGGTATGTTCATGTTCGTACCCGTAACTATAGGTATACTCTAACTAATAATCAATCCAAGTCCAAAAGGAAGATCTACTCACCCTCCACGCCGGATCAGTCGATAGCACCGTCGAAGTATCCTGTACACCGCAATTTCATTCTTCTTATCATTGTCGGGCTGGTAGGAAGGGGTCATTTACGATAGCAACATGTAAAGGTACAACTGCACGAGTAGTTAGTGTAAGGGAAATCCCTTGATAGACCATTCGTGCTTTAGGGATAGGCGGGATGGAAGAAAAGGCGTGTCTATTATTAGACTTGGACCACATATAGCCTTCTTCGAGCTTAGCATCGTCACAAATAAAAGACAGCATGTGCTTTCATTCAACTTTCAATCAATTTATATTCGGAAGCGCTCTGACAAATACGCGGACAACATGCCGATCGGTCTTGAACATACTATGTAACACACACAGTATCTACACAGTATACCGACAGAAATCCGGGATGAACCGACTAAGTCCAATTCCGACTTCATCTTCTCCGGATTACGTTCCTCAGAGCAGACAGCCATCCAATATGTCGTCATGTATCATGGGATCATTGCAGACGACCCGCGTAATTCCGCAATGCCAAATATATCTTCATATGGAACCCCATTACTTGCATCCAATGTTCCTCAATCATCAATAATGGCCATGGGATCTGATGCTGATGCTGCTGGTTAGCCCAGCGACCTCAGCCTCTTGGTCATTCATTCTCTAGTAGTCTCTACTACTGCACGCCTAGCTAACGATACAACCAATAGAATACAATCTCTGCCGTCGAGCTGAACGGTACCAAAAGTACGGCTTGAGCAATCAATTCCCTCTCTTAATGTCTTAATACACATAGTAACGGCCTCAGTGCCCAAGACCCTCTTGAAGCGTCACGTCCCAGTCCATTATCGAGACGGGATCCTCGGAAATGGCCGCCGCGTCCCCAGACACCTCAGTCTCCTCAAGCCTTCGCGATCAGTGGACCAACCCCTCTGACATCCTCTCTATCCTCCTCATCGTGGGCGCTGATGTTGTTAAAGCCGCTCTTGCGCAGTTCAACGGACAATACTTCAAGCCGGTGCCCTTCTCGTTTGGCTGGGTGGCCTATTCATACAGCTACTTGCTCACAACTGTCGGAGGACTGAAGTCAATGCCGGAGGCCGAATTCCCATGTCTCCTCATCAACTGCAGCACCGGCAAGATCTGGGACAAAACATCATGGCTTCTGGGTAGGATTATGGATTGCTATGAGGATATTTGGATGCCAAACGAGGTGATGAGAGGCAAGCAGCAAATCTGGGACATCATTGAAGAGCATGAAACCGAAAAGCAGATGAGAATTGTAGGACGGGATGACGAGAGGGAAGACCGTCTTAAGAATAAAAAGAAGAACATGGGCAGAATGGGACTCGCCGTCGCAATTTTCCATCCCGTAGATGCAAGTCGGCAAGGTGTACCAAAAAGAGACTACGTCGTCTTTGTCAGTATCGCTACCACCATCATACAATTCGCAATCGCTGCCGTACCCTGCGGGCTTTATCGCGAGTGGGAGATCCTGGCAATCACAGTCTCTGGGACAATATTGGCCTGGTTGATGGGATTTCTCCAGGAGCGCGCGGCTTCCACGAGGAAAAACACACGGAAAAGCTTCATCCTGACCAAAGGTTCGGGCTATGGACATGCCGTTTTGATTGTTGGCAACGGCGCAGGCCTCGATCTAGACGACCTGGCCAATGAAGTAAGCTTTCGCCAGAGCAAGACACGATACAGACTATCTATTGCAGTAGATCTCCTCCTTGTCGTCCTGTGGACCGCTCTCCTCGTTACGACCTCAGGCATGAAATCGAACACTTGGTACCTCGTTTGTATCGGCGGCATTGGCATGCTGCAAAATATTTTCATCGCCGGTGCCCGACGGCATCCAAGCGCTTATGGCATACACCTTCGACTCCACGGTGTGATGAGTGGACCGAAAACCATGGAGGTACTGAAAGCACTTGAACTGGAGCATCCCAATGCGGGTAGACATCTTCTCCCTGTTATGTTCCCAGGCCCTTTGAGGCCTGAAGAGTCACGTTGGTGGGCTCATGCAGAGGACCGCTCATGGGATGCTGCAGATCACAAGCCGTTGACTGACAGAGATAAGGTTATCCACGTTCCTGCAGATGGACCTTCGGCGTCTTTTTTTCAACGCAGCGTTGCTCATGTGTAGTGTAGTGAGCACATGTCCATTCAGATCGTCCATCTCCCTTTAGTCATGTCATTCTAGTCCTTTAGATAGACGTCACTTGAAATCCAGGATCGAAACGGATTCGGTTCTTGTTACATCATAATTGTTGTTACGGTCGCAAAGAAATTGAGAAGATTTTGCAGTAGTCGATGGATGATTTTGAGAATCTGCACGACAGAAGCGGAAATGAAAACATGATAATGTTGTCTTGAGAGACCACAGTCTTCCAAGAGTAGACCGAATAATGCGTCTTTTGACCTCTACCAAAAAGTCATCGCGGTAAGATATTTTTGGGGGTAGACTAAGAGACAATGCAACATAGCCGGTGAAGAGATCGATTAGCTATTCTTTCGGGTATCGCATGAAAGCAATATATACATATGAACCCGTTTCCAGTCCATCATTCGATTTGTTCACGATAACATATTAAATCAGCATACATGTCAGATGATACAAGAGCAATTTGAGATGCCGGCAACCTCCTCTCCGACATTAACGCAAGACTTGGGAGATTCCGGTGTAAAGGGCGATATATAGATGATAGCCAGAGCCTGTAATTAGATATCCAAAACATGGGGTTTTGGGTTCTGCAAGATTTCACTCGCCCATAGGATGCAATTTTCGCACATGTCTAGCCAACAGATCTTTGCGATTGAACCCCTTGATCCTATATTGACATCCATGGATATGACATAGGAAAGGTCGCTCGGTGCTGTGAGCAGTTTGCTGATGTCGGCGTAGATCTTTGGCGTTGTGAAAGGGCTGGATCGCACAATTATCGATGTCGCATTTGTGCTTCCGGAGGAATCGTTTCTTGACTATTCTGTAGGTGATAATCAGTTATGGCAAGGCCGTGCGAGCGAGAATGATGGTGTCTTACCTAGGGTTTGCAGGCTTTGAGATCGTGCGGTGGCAGGAGCTGCAATGACTCTCGTGAGGAGAATTAATGACCGAGTCTCCTAGTATAAAAGAGTGTTCCAACGGACGCAACTCCGGGAGAGCCGCTCGCGAGACTGAGAATTCTTCTGTTGAGAAGGGCATCTGTTGTGCTGGCAAAAGGTATACTGATTCAAACCCAGGAAAGTCAACATCCCATGTCGGGGCGAGGGAAGGAAACGACGAATCCCGGAAGAGAGGGACATCTGGCGCCTCGATATCCCAGAAAGATGGAGGAGTCAAAGTACGTGTAAACTACCCGAATTGTCAGTTTTTGGAAGTGAACTCCAGGACCAGTACTTACGGAATCGGTCGCTTCGAATTGTTGCAAAGGAATGGACTGATCAATGAGATCCAACGGAAAATTATTTTTTAAGAATGGTGGTTCTGGTGGGTATGCGGCATTACGACTAGATGTTTGAAATATTTCATTCGCTCCTTCAAACTTGTTTGTCCAGTCGAAGCCGCAACCAGCCTCAAGAGAGGAACGTATTGGAACTAATTCATCGTGATGAGAAATTTTCGACCTTGCGGGAGACAACGAATGTCTCCGCTATAGGGCGAAAAATTGCGGAAAAGAATCAGGGCAAAAGAGGAAGTGGGATGAGCAATGCGGTTAGAACTGTGAAGTGGAAGGCTAGTCCTCCTTTGAGGCAGCGATGGCTGCCAACAGAGGATGATGTAGGCAAGAGAGAAAGTATAGACACCTGTTCGCTGAAGTGGTGTAGTGTAGATACAGATCATGTTAAGCAATCGAAGGAGGAGAGTCTGCCCTTTTGTGATTCTGAGGTGTGGCGCGGCCACCAATCACACAGTTGGCCGCCATGCATCAAGGAGGCCGCTTCTGCAAAAAACACGAGGCCACATTACCAGGGAGTGCGAAGAAGAGAAGATTCCAACATCTGGTCGCCCGGGCCTCTTCACGGCCTCACTGCCCACTTTCTTTGACTCTCGCATTGGGTGACGGGAGACTCAAGCTGTGGAAAATTGTTGTCCTCCTTCAGTCGGGTGCCAGAACAACCAGCCATTTTTATTCCACACAAAAGCATAAGAATGACATGATCGCTAAGCTCTTTCAATAAATCCCGCTCGATGACCGATAAATATATCTTAATTTCGTCCATCCTCATAAGAGAGCAAACGCCAATCCCCGAGTATTTTTACACACGCACATCAGCATCTCTTCTAAATCTATTGCGTCTTCTTTCCATTACTCTCTTTAGTAGGTTCACTCCACAGCCAAACGGCCACAAACGCAATCCATGCAGCACTGGTGCCCCAGATGCCTAAAATCCATACCCACGCACCGCTGATGGCCCAACTCCTTGGCCACTCATTATGCGCAAAGTGTCTTACACTGACTTCCCTTTTCTCATCGACGTTGGTGAGGAAAGGGCGTTTGTAATTGACGCGGAAGTTGAAGATACCGTGTTGGTCGGGGAGCTTGAAAGAGGTGGTGTAAATAGTGCTGTTCACGGTTTGTGAGACAGCTTTCAGGGGAAGGCGGTGGAAGGGCGAAAGCATCGAGAACTCCAGTTGAACTGTGTCGGTGGTTGGAGGAGTGTAGGGTGCGAAATGATCGATGGACCACTCGGCGATCTCGATTATGTATGCCTAGTCTTGTTAGCCATCAGTATTGTGAAAGGGGTACAGGCAAACATACAACATCATTCTTGATGCGGTAAATCGTCGGGTTAACATCAGCACTGGACAAGGCAGTCTCATTGTTCTTGACCGAACCCTCATTGAGATAGTGCTCCAGACGTCCAACTTTGAGAACACCCAATTCCTTGAATGTCCATCCGGACACCTGCTTGCTGAACTCCTGATTGCCGTATTTCTCGCCAACCCATTTATCTTCAAGCATCTCCACGCTTCCCAATACCGTCAAACGAGCACTGTTACGAGCCTGATGAGCAGAGACAATGGAGATTTGGTTTCCAGATGCCCATATATCCTCAACACTCTCCTCATTAGGAGACGTGCTATACGTTGTACTCGGTGCAAGAAGGATAGGTGCAAGAAGCGGACTCGCAGAACCCAAGCTCTGTCCAACTGCTTGCGGAATCGCAATCGGTTTCCCAGATCCCTTAAAGAAGTTCTTCACATCCGGTCGCAACGGTTTCGGTGCCTGGACAAGAATTGTGTCATGCTTTTCCGGCGCAGACTCATCGTAATTGAAATGATCAACGAGAGCCGCATTGCGGCTCGTTGGAAGATGAATGTCCAATTCCAGCAGTAACGAGATAATACCGCTTGGAACAGGAGATGCCGCCGAAAGACCCAGCAAAATGTTTCCCTCCGCCTTCATAAAATCCAGGATGAGATTTGGTGTCAAGGCCGGTCCATACGCTTTCGATTTTGGAGGGAGGAGAAGTAGATGATCGTACGCGCGTTGTCCAAGATGAAAGAGACTCAAACCTGCCTTCTTTGGCGACTCGAAGCTCAATTTGAACCCTCTCGCTGTTCCACAAGTCAGTATAGACTCTACATCTATCAATTGAAATTTAGGAGAAACGTACTCTCAAGATCACCCCAAAAGGAGCTATACTTGTCCTTCTCAGTCGCTTCCTCGAGAACAACGAGGACTCGATTTCCAGCAGCACTCAAAGCGCTAACCGTGGCACTCAGCCATAGTAGCAGAAACGAAAATAACCAACGCATCGTGAGGTTGTTGGTTGTGACAATATTTCTTAGTCGCGACGGGAGAGAGCTACGTTGCCCTTTCGGTACGATTCATTCACCCCTGTCATCTCTTTCACGTGATCCTCACTTTGGACCTCCGTCCAAGCTTCAACTCTCACCACCATCTGCTCGCCAATTGCTCTCCGCCATTTGACAACTCACCCTCAGCGACTACCGCGCAATCACAATTACAACATGGTCCTCTCAAAGCCCTACTTCTGGGCCCAACCCATAAAATACCTTCGCTGGTCCTCGCACGAAAAGCCCGCCCTCTTCTATTCCTGCATTATCGGCATCATAGGTCCAATCTCCATGGTCACCGTACCCCCAATCAGAGAATACTTTGGCGATAAGAGGAGGCCTAGGATTCCACTGACGTATCCGAGTAAGTCACGTCTACCCGTTGTGGTGGTGGGGAAATAGTGCTAGGTGGTGAATCAAGGCTAACCAGAGCGATAGTACCGGCTGGACCGAGGAAGATTCCTGAAGGATTTGATGATTAGGCAAGATGATGGAGAAGATGCGTGGCATTAAGAGTTTTTGGGGAAGCAATTGACGGTGGGAACTGTGGCAGATCACAATATGCTGCGCTCGAGATACACGGACATCATCTCGTGGAAGGATGCGACGAAGACAGTGGAAAAAGACCAAAAGTCAGCAGTTGAATGAGTATGGGTTTGTACATATATCTCCTACCATGCTCTTCAACTGTACTTGCAGCAGCTCGAGGTTAAACACCAAACCAATGCTTTTTCAAGTCGCACCCATGAACCTCGACAACCAGCTCACAGCCGGAATTTTCGGCTTTTCCCTAATATTACAGATCAAGACGTCCATCTCAAAAAGTCAAATCTGTAAGTAAATCCCAAAGACCGGTCGATAAGAAGATCTCAGAACCTCCGATTCATCTCCACCTCACCATATTGTTTCAGCCCCTTTCGAAACGTCGCCTCAGTAATCATCATCCACCCGAGCCCGTTTGTGACTTCCGCTCGGGCAACCCAGATTCTTTCCTGTTCGATTGGAGTATCCGTTCCCATGGCCATTCACATGTGGAGGTTTCATCATTCCCTTACCACCTGGTGGCGGCATCATTCTCGCCCACTCTGGAACATCTTCATCATCAGCCCACATGTCCATGCACTCCTCTCGAGTGACCTTGATGCAGGTAGTATAGTCCACGGGGAAACGCTCGCAATCAAGCTGGCTCTCGTTCTTCATCACAGGCTTCACAATCGGCATGAGCAGCTTTTTCAACTCCTCCATATGCCTCTCGAGCACATTCTCGCCACGGGTTGACATGGGAAACTTTTCGTGGTAAGACTTGAGCTCAGTCTTGGCCAGGTAGGCCTGACCTCCCTGGGCGAGCGTGGAATAGAGCCAGTAACCACCATCTTTGGAGTGTCTGTGTCGGTCCATCACGAGGCAACTTGAGAACCAGTGGCGGAAGAGACAAAGAGCCATCCACTCCATGATATCGTTGCTATAGCTCATACGAGAGATCTTGTGGGGTGGTGCACCGAGTTCGCGTGTCATAGGATTCGGGTAGAACTTGAGAACCTTGCACTCTATTCCTCGCTTGAGGATCTGGACTTCTTCGTGTTTCTTCTGACATAGCTCGCGTACTTTCGGGTCGAGATTTCCCTTCATTTCTTCCGACATCTTGTTCCATTGGCCTGTGAGATGGACGACGGATTCGATAAGGACGCTCACACTGCGAACGCGCAAAGCAAGGCTGACCCAGGCAGTTGGGATGGAGGCTATGGACCGGAAGAGAATCTGGCCTTGTCCAAGTAGTGCAGCGTTGATGGTATGAGAGACAGAGTGCACGCATCCCAAGTACTCGCTGACGTCGATAAGGGCGACGCACTCACTGAGAAGGCGACCCATATCGTTATGTTCCTCGATGTCGAATGGTCGTGAGTAGAAAGAAGACAAGACTTTCATGTAGGTGGAGTAAAGAGGGTGGGAAGAGCGACCGGAGTAGTCTGCCGTGGCGAGACGTTGGTGGTCAAGAGGCTGTGCGGAAGAATCGAGGTCCTAAAGAAGGCGCGTAAGCATCGCACAACAAAATGTTGAGGAAATCCCGCCCGGTGCGCGTCAGACTTACAATTGCAATCAAGCGTCCAGCACCTTCGCCATCCAGATCGGGTTTGTCGAGCAGATCGAATCTCCAGCGCACCGTCTCGCCTTGCTTCTGAGCACCGCTTGATAGAGTCGCTGCATTCTGCTGGGTGATGCGCTCTTTGAAGAATTTGGAGTGACGCTTGAGAATTTCGGCATGCAATTGGAGTGTATCGGTGTTGGAGAGGTTAATGAGAACGTCTCCGTTGGTGCAGAGAGGGAAGCCTGAGAAATCCATCGTCGGGTTCTCCCACTGTTGTGGTGGAAGCTGGTGTGGATGTGAGATAGTGAAGAGAATGTGTCAATGGTCGGGATAAATTTGCAAGACTTGTGTGGTCCAAATGTGAGAAAGGTGGTTGGGGGTTTGAGTTGTGGAAACTTTGAGAGGTCGGAGAAGTTGACGTGATTGTTTATCTACCAGCAGTCACGCGTCGGGTCACTGTTATGGGTAAGTGGGGCTTCGCTTGGTTAAGAGTGGCAGGAAGTGAGGGAGTGTTGACTTCCACAGTATTGGAGAGAGTTTGCAGTCCGGGAACAGATAATTTTCGGGTATCTTGGTAGAGCAGGAATCCGAGTCACTCCAAAAATCTGTCGAAAAGAGATTGACTTGAGAATTGATTGAACACTTCTCCTCCTGCTTCTCAAGCTTCATTAACGAAGTCCGAAATGGGTATTTCATTGAACACACTAATGAGACATCATAGATGAGTAGAAGTGATCTACAGTAATCAACGCATCGTCGACAAAGCTTATGTAAAAGCACACTTACGAGAGATAGTTCCTCGGGCGAAGCAGTTTGAAAAGGAATCCTGCTGTGGAACAGAATAACGGAAGTTTGAGCTTCAAATTGTTTGCTGAAAGGCAATATTGAAGGTGCCAAACTCACTCTGTGATTGGTATATCTGAGCTATCAAGCGCTTCTCGTGGATCGCCCTCCTCCCTTGCCCAATACCGTGTTTGCAATGTGAGCGAGACAAGAGTTATTCTGGCAGACACTCAGTCCGCGATAATTACAGACCACACTATTTCTCCTTGTTTCTCAATGGTTCAAATCCTACCATGACCCCATTCTACAAATGAGATGACGTGTCCCGACCTTTTGTCCTTGAGACCACCGGTATTGCTCATTTATCATCGGGGAGAGATGTCCCTGATTTCTCAAGGGCGTCAAGAATGAGGCGTGTATATACGAATGACCGGCCCTTGGAGTTGTCCAACTTGGAAGGGATGTCTTCGCCGCGCACAAAGAACACATCGATATTTAGCTGTTGTTGTTTCAACGGGCCTCCGCGTTGTCGCAATAATCTCACAAGGAAGTGAGTCGTATCCGGATTGACCTCGATGTAGAGCTTTGGGGCGTGAAGGACGATATCACGGTGAGCGTCACGGTGAGCGATGTCAAGCTTGAGACTTTCAAGTATGTGATCTAGAGTCAGAGTAGGACGAAACTTGGAAGCAAGTTTCCTATGCCAGGGCAAATCCAAATGCACGCCTGAGTAGACTTCGCGATATATGGAGATCTTGAGATGGCAATGCCTAATGAACATTTCCCGAGCTTCGGCAGCAATGACAGAATTGGTGGCGAAGATGGCTGTGTCTATCATCTTCAAGGGTGCAGAGCTCACGCGCAAAGGGATTCCCTCCAGCCGATATTGCGCCCAGTCTCCCAAAACAAGTGACAGCGATTTGCACTTGAGAATGAGTTTTGCGAATCTGCAATCCCACTTACGTGCATCATCTGCTTGCTTGGACGAGAGATGCCGTATTGGGCGCATGCCTGTCGTAATTGCGAAGAGTTCGATGTAAATCATGTCCCGGGTCTAAAATGTCAGTGACGTCTATTCGGAAGATTACGAAGTTGTAGCATACCTCGCGCGGAAGCTTGTCGAGAAACGAGCAGCTCTTCTTTCGATGTCCCCGTGTGCCCGGAGCAGTTGAAACATCGAAAAGATGGCTCTTTTTTGAGCGCTGCAAGAACGAAGCCGTGGAAGGTTCAGCATAAGTTGTCATCGTGATGCGCGTTGTGTGCGCGGCATGATAACGTGGTTTCAAAGGGGTCCTGGTCAATTGTGTGATAGTTTTGCGTTCACTGTCGGTTTCGTTGGACTCAAGCAGGCAAACTCTCGCATACGTCCACGGTAAATAACTGCAAAAGTTGCATCTTGCTCAACGTTTTGTCGGAACGTTGTCGGAAACGGCTCGGTGGCACCTCCGAATGAAACGCAATAACGAGAACAATGATACCAGTAACTCGTACCACCGTATTTGATCTTTTCAGTCAACGAAAATGATGTTTCTTCATACGTCGAGCATAATCCCATTTTTGTTACTGCTACAAGAGTCAGAGAAACTCGATGAAATCGCGCAGATGCAGACTGCTCACACGTTTTGGGGATAATATTTCTCATTTCCATTTCCACCCGTGTTTATGACATGATCTACTGGTGGCGTGTGTCGTGAGGTGTGACCGGTTGCCTGCCAGTCCCAAAATCCTACTTATTTTACGCTTCCAGGCACGCTCACAAGGCCGTGCCACGTTCAAAACTCTCCCTGATGTCGCCAGTATATTTGTCGTAGAACCGTTTGAGCTTCTCATTGAATTGTTTGTTCTGGAAATGTTAGCATAGGCTCGCAATCGGAGGAGCCGAAGAATCATGCTTACCTTGACGTTGATATACGTGACATCGCCTCCGTCATCCTCGCTGGCCTTAAGTCGCTCTTTCCTCTTTTTCAGGCGGTTTTCCTCCGCTTTCTTCAAGTCTGCAACAAGGCGATCTACGGCTTCCTTATCGGGCTTATTGTCCCATGGCTTATCTTCTTCTGCCATAGACCAGGTGTTTCCGTCGGTGTCAAAGGCTATCAGATCACCCGTTTCTGTCTCTTGGAGCTCCAACTGCCCCTTTTCAGCAGCCTTTTCCATGGCTTCCCATTTCGACTTCTTGTAGGCAGCTACATCTGGCTTGAAGTCTCGCATTTGACGCTTGTATACCTTCCTTGCCTCATTCGTATAATCCTTGAACGCGGTATCCTCCTTGTGCTTGCTCTTCTTGTTCATTCGCTTATCCCACTTCTCGCTCTCGTCCACAGTCCAGTCCCAGGCTCTCTTTCGCTCAAAGTCCTCGCCATCTGCTTCCGTATCGGCCTTCAGCAGTTTATGCGACGCGATGTCACGCTTGCGATTCAACGCGGTAAGCAGATTTGGGTCTGTTGACAGGCGATGTGACTCCAGCTGTGATTCTTTGAGATTCTGTTTTCGACCAGCATTTTGTCGAGCTTGTAATGCCTTAAAACGTGCCTGTCGCTCTGCGGCCTTCGCAGCTGCTGAACTGGCTGGCGCTGGTGCAGATTCTGCTTCTGCTGGTTCCGCATCTTCTTGTTGCGCCTCTTCAGCGATAGGCATCTCGGCTGGGATATCTTGCAGAGGTTCTGCGTCTTCTACCTCCACGAATCGTCTTTTTGCTGATTCTTCTTCTCCGGCCTCTGTGGTCGCAGTCTTGCGCTTTGGGGCCATGGTCGCTACTGAGAGGGGTTTAACGGAAGGAGCGGATTTGATCGTCGAGATTTGGATGACGGGCGGCGGTAAGTGGCTGTTGCTCCTCTGTATAATGTCGCTCTGCCTGAAAGCGCAACTTGAAGTTGAAGATGGATCTCGACGCCAAAGATCACGTGCTCACGCCTCCTATCATCGAATAGCTTGAGCTCATCTGCTTAGGTTCTATTCAACTCTAATACAAAGTCAAATTCATCGCTGATATTGTCAGACAAACGTCGTTCCTTGTGGAGCTCTGATTATCTGACAGCAGCTGGACGCGGCTGTCCCAATTGAAGTTTCGAGTGTTACTCCTCACGCGCCACGGCTATCCGCGGCTTAAGCCTGGTACCTGACCAAACACTCGTCTTGGTAGACAAGAGGCTTATACCTCCAATCTCTCTGCAATGTAGTGGATTTAACCACGGAAGACTTTCAAAATGCTCCTCAGACGTGCCTCGCGTATCCCAAGAATCCTCCCTAACGCATACCGAAAGGCCTCCTCCCTAGCAACATCCACTTCGGTGGAAGGGAAGCCACTCCAATCCATTCTCATAGCCAATCGTGGAGAGATTGCTTTGCGAGTAGGCCGAACTGCTGCTGAATACGGTATCCGTACTACAACGATATACACCAACCCAGACGCGCATTCTGAGCATGCATTGAGCTCGCCTTTCTCCGTGAATTTGGGAAACCCTACTGCGTATTTAGACGGAGACCGAATCATCGCGGTAGCAAAAGAGCAAGGATGTCAGGGCATCCATCCTGGCTACGGCTTCCTTTCGGAAAACCCTACTTTTGCGAAGAAATGTACAGAGGCTGGGTTGACATTCATTGGCCCTCCCTCAGAAGCGATTGAAGCCATGGGGAGCAAGAGCAGGAGCAAGGATATCATGATAGCTGCTGGTGTACCATGCATACCTGGATACCATGGCGAGAACCAGGAGCCAGAATACCTGAAGTCAGAAGCCGCCAAAATGGAGTATCCTGTTCTACTAAAAGCTGTCAAAGGTGGTGGTGGAAAGGGCATGCGAATTGTAATGACGCCTGACGAGTTCATGGATCAGTTGGCAAGCGCAAAGTCTGAGGCACGAAATTCTTTTGGGGACGAGGTGATGCTCGTTGAGAAATACATTACTACACCGAGACACATCGAAGTACAAGTATTCGCCGACTCGCATGGAAATTGCGTAGCACTGGGCGAAAGAGATTGCAGTATTCAGCGCCGGCATCAGAAGATCTTGGAAGAATCGCCTGCTCCACATCTGCCTGAAGAGATCCGACAAGATCTGTGGGAGAAAGCTCGAGCTGCAGCTCTCGCTGTTGGCTATGAAGGCGCAGGAACTGTCGAATTCATTTTCGACAACGATTCGAATCAATTCTTCTTCATGGAGATGAATACAAGATTACAGGTCGAACATCCCGTGACGGAGATGGTGACAGGAGAGGATCTCGTCCATTGGCAGTTTATTGTTGCGGAAGGTGGCCGACTTCCTATGACCCAATCCGAAATCCACGAACAGATCAAAGCTCGCGGCCATGCGATCGAAGCACGAATATACGCTGAAAACCCCGATATGAACTTTATCCCAGACTCTGGAAAGCTCCTGCACATGAAATTGCCTGAGCTGTCGGACTCGGTGAGAGTCGATGCAGGCTTCATTGCTGGCGATGATGTGTCCTCGCATTACGACCCCATGATTGCAAAATTGATCGTTCGAGGACCTAATCGCCAGGCTGCGCTTCAAAAACTCCATGCAGCGCTTGAATCCTACGAAGTAGCAGGCCCAATTACGAATATTGAGTTCCTGAAGCGATTATGCATCTCGCCGGCCTTCATGGACGGCGACGTTGAAACTGGATATATCACAAAGCATCACGATGAGCTTTTTGCTCGAAGGATAGTAGCCAAAGAAGTAATGGCACAGGCCGCCATTGGGTTGTTGCTAGAGGACGCTCCGGCTGCAGATGCAGGTCTTTTTGGAATCGAGAATCAGGAACGAGAGTTTAACCTTGTTGAAGTAGCGGCGGATGGCAAAGGCGAAACGAATGTAACGACGGTCCGAGTGATCGAGACCTCAGAAACTTCATCGAGTACGGAGCGCAGCTTCACAATCGTCATTGGAGAGACAAAGTACCCACACGTCAGGGTCAGCGGTCATCCGGGAATGTATTCGACGTTCTTCCCTCACACTCGCCTGGAAACGACCCTAATACGTGACGAAAATCGCCTCACACTCTTTCAAAGAGGGTTGCAATATCGTCTTCAACTAGCGACACCCAAATGGGCAGAGAAAGCTTTGGGCATCAAGGATACAGCTAACTCAGTGCTTGCACCTATGCCTTGCAAGGTATTGCGAGTGGATGTCAAGGCTGGAGATCAAGTCAAGAAGGATCAGCCACTTGTGGTCATCGAGAGCATGAAGATGGAGACTGTGATCCGATCACCGCATGATGGGCTCATCGCTCGTGTTGTGCATGGTGCTGGGGTAGGGCCATCTTTCCCCTCTATCATATTCAAAAATCGTTAGCTAACTTTTACAGGATCTCTGTAAAGCTGGCACCGCTCTTGTGGAATTTGAGGAAGAGGAGACCAAGTAGGCAACATTATACCCATGAAATAGCAATTTTCCGTTCCAATTCTTGACATGTAAGCAATGCATTTCACAGGTAAGCTGAGACGCAAAGTTGGCAATTCTCCTCTGGTCGTGCCAGTTGACTTTCAAATCATACAAAGCCCAGCTCCGCGTACTCGTAGTAGCTCTGGCGAGGAGATAGAATCAGCCTGATATTACAGTCCCGGCCTACCACCACAGTGCTTGTTACTTCATATTCCTGCACACCCCACGCAAATCTAACGGCTAAGAATTATTCAATTACAGTCCTAATTTTCCCAGTGCCCTATTTTTGCCACTGCTGCAGCTAATGAGACCTTTCTTCCATTCCAACAGATTAACATCATAAAGAAGGAAACCAAGCCAAGATTATGATAGAACCCTTCCCTACCATTTTTCCCATGCTGAAAGTATCGCATTGTTTTTTATCCTAGAGGACATGTCGACCATATATAGAATCCGTCATTCACTAGTCAGTGTCCTGAGTCCAGGTTTGATTCAATATATATATGGACAGGGCATCTTTCATGGCTATAGTGTAGCCATCCTGGCTGAAATACTGTAGACCTTTTTGCCGGGGAGACGATCATTATGGGGAGTTTGTAATAATCAACCGGAAAGCGTTGCTAGAAAGCCGTGCAGGTTTTAAGTTTCGATTGTTAGTTGCAGTTGTGGGCACTTTAGCACCTAGACCCTTTACAGAATTTCATCATTTTGATCAGGACAGTGGTATGCTGGTCTCATCGATTGAGATCCGCGAACTGGATGACATGGCTTCTATACTCATTCCCATCTTGACATCTCCATCACATCAATAAAGTTGTGGAAAATCTAATAATAATTTGCCAGGAGTTATGGGGGCCCAATCTCGATTTCCGAGAATTGAGTTCTGTAGATATCTTGCGTCGTGCGTTCCTCACGGCGTGGTAAGTCTTCTTTCCGAAATGTCCTAGGTCAAAATCCTAGTGGAGAAATTGAAGACATGGTTTTCAGTTTCCCCTAATAGCAGCCAACAAAGCCGTCAACCTAGCAGCCCAACCAATACTATATTCGATGTACCTAGCTTTATGTCTCACATCCCACTTCTCAATCCAATTGGTCTGATGCTCCCTGCGTCGTCTAGGATTCTTTTGCATTGAACCCAAGCAGTCTCTTATTTGTAGGCATAATAAATGCAAGTATAGATAGTACAAGACTGACGGATCCAATTGCAGAGATAATACTCATGTTTCTCACGAACTCTGATGGAGCGTTGTAGGCCGCTATGGCGTGAGCTGTGATGGTTATGAGAGTTCCGGCGACGTTGTATGGCTGTATGGCATTAAAACAGCTGTTTCTTCCTTTCTTTTTTCTTCTTGTCGGGAGGTGATTCGAGGGGATATCTGCAACACCTGGGAGATCGTTGATGGAGTGAACGAGCGATTCGATATCATGGTTCCTCCAACCTGGGGCTTTAATTACTCCGTACCTGGGTACGAAGTGAGGTGGAGCTCTGCTTACCAACTCGACTTGCGGCTCAAACAATTGAACATTTCTTCTCCTGATCTTCGTCACTATCCAAATTTTTTTACGTCTGGTTAGCACATGGATTGTGTACAGCACTCGGCAGAACTATGGTCACAGGGGCGGTGCTGTTGCGACGATTGCGCAAGCGACCAAGGCAACAGCTTCCAAATGCTTGTCGGACTTTTCAAGGACACCTCCGACCTGTGAAATTCGGCTGGATGATGTCGTGGACAAAGGACAGATCTTGCCGAGAATGCTTGGTACGCTAATCGTATTGGAAGGTATGATCCTATTTGATTAAGAAGTATATCTTTCGAATCAGAATCCGACGCAAACATGCAAAATACGGATCGCAAGATAAACTCCTCCGACGGAAAGCCCTCCCATCCTCAATTAGGAGGCCTTGGGGAAGTTGCTCTCCTCCTTGATCCACGACTCCATGTTCAGCAAGCCAGAGTGCATGGTCTTCAACTTGGGAATGTCGGCGCCATATCCGTCGGATCCAAACCATCGGACCATGGTGCCCATCTCACCAACCATCGTCGTCAATACACTGCCCAAGACGCCGAATGTTGGTGCAATTGGAGTACCAGTTGCGTTGCCAAAAGCTTCCGTCAGGCCCTCGACGTTCAAATTATCGCCAGCCAGGCTGATGGCTTGTTTGTTGTATGCATCGGGGTTTGCGAATGCTTTGGCGGCAAAGACACCGATATCTTTGGTCGCAATCCATTGGAGAGGTTTCTCGCCGAGATTGTTGGAGAGGGCGGCCATGAAGACTTTGGTAGGGAAGCCGGGTTGGAGATTCTAACGATTGCTTTAGCATAATCTAAGGGCAGGCGGTACTGTCAACTTACATCCATGAACGCAACTGGTCGAAGAATCGTCCATCCCATCGAACCGGCAGTATCCCTCAGGTATCGGTCGATTTGATACTTAGTCTGGAAATGAGGAATTGGTGTCTCATTGTCCCAACTCTTCTCGTCTCCTCCACGGTCAACACTGCTGTAGACGAAGTGCTTTACATTGTTTTTGATGCTCTCATCAACCATTGCCTTGCCTTGGGCAATCTCGCCGTCGAACGTCACACCTTTGCCCATGGAGATCTGTACTGAGTAGACACCCCATATTGGCTCCTTCACGACTTCTTTTGCTGCTGCGAAAATACCTGGCACATCGTCGAGGTTGCCTTGGACGAGTTTGATCGAGGGTGATTTGGCGGCGAGCTTTTGGGAGCCACTTGAGTTCGTGTCTCGAGTGACAGCCAAGATGGTAAAGTCTTTGCTCTCACTGAGAAGGGCATTAATGACAGCACCTCCCTGGTTGCCTGTCGCGCCTGTAACGAGAATGACTTTGGACATGTTTAGAAGAAGGCTGAGGCTTTATCACGTGAGGTTTGAGATGCGAGTTGAAAGCGAATTGAACGACAGCAAGAAGTTCCATCGAGGAAATCCCCACCGCGACTTCTCTCAGGGCATCAGAAGAAACTTCCTCCTTCAGCCATCTAACCCCATCCATCTCCCAAAAACTATTGGTATCAACGATTGGACGGTTTTCACATGTTGCATATGCGCACTTATCGAGACTATCCAATGCAGATCCCCGTCGTCATAGATGTCCGGCTCCCCAACTTCCAACCACCAACCACCGTGAAACCTAGCTCATTTTCAACATGACGAGCAGATCATTGACCCTCATGGTTATGCCCCAGGACGATAACGACTCCCCCTGACAATCTCAGTACCATGGCGTGCGACAATGGCCGCTCTCCGATTCACCTTAGTCCGGCACCGCGTCGCAACTGACATGATCGCTTCCTAGCCGAGTCTGGAGTGAGGGATAGGCCGATATTGGCCAGGACCAGGACCAGGAACAGGAACATCATGCTAGTCGTACCATACCGAGCATCCCACAGAGCTACCAGAAAAATCACACGATTCTTTCCTGTTTGGGCACTTTTCTATCTGGGCGTAATAGTGCGTATCTTTGGCACGCTTTGAGCCTTATTTTTCTGCTCATTCTCAGCTTGTACGTCTCAATGTCTGAGCAACACGCGATGGCCATGTGGAATACGACAGATCAGGAAATGTTTCGTTTTCGTGGTGCCACGGGAATTGTAGGACACGAGAAGTTAATCGATGTTGACATGGGACCGGATGTTTGTTACACCGCAGTTGCACAGCATCACGGCCCAGGAACAAGGACGGAGGGAAAATTTAATCGAAAGTTGGATAATGGGTTAATCCAGTAAAAAGGGTGTAACTCTTTCCAACTGTCTATGTGTTATACAAAGTTCGCCGCGCCGCAATGAGCGGCGAAGACAATAGCTCAGTCCAATGGCAGCTAGTATTTTCGCCAAGAACCCCTCTCGTCGTACCTCGGCCAAGAACGATCAAAGGAACATGGCCTGATACAGAGAAAGACCTCCAGAAATCATAGGAACAGCAAGCCTGTAGTAATTCCCCCTGATCCACTTTGTCGCAATCTCAACAGCCTTGCCCTCGACTTGCTTGGTAGTCGACGCAAGAGCCCTTCCCTTCCCGTCCGTCCCCGTTCCAGCCAGAGCAGCCAATTGGTCATTCAAAGGCTGCATATTAATAGCAGAATGAACAATGACACTGACATGCAACAAGGCTCCCAACGCAAAAATGCGCCAATCCTTTTTCTCCGTGAGACCTGTCAGAGAAGTGGAACTTGAGGAGCGATAGAGAGACCAGGCTGTGAAGGCGTAGCCCAGGGTACTGATTGTGCTGATGGGGCGGAAGACAACGTTTCCTACTGTCCAGCAGAGCGGCCATTCTTTGCCTAGGAGGTGGGCGCGGGTTTTGTATTCTGGGCTTGAGGGAGATGGGAAGTCTATGATCATTGCTGGGAGGGTCATGAATGATTGCGTAACTGCGTTTCCTGTGCATGTCTTGTTAGTTTTGTCGTCTGGTGTTTGGGGGAAGAACTCGGGATTACCTGATAGGAAGAAGTCGATGGCGATGCAGCTTGCCATGACTGTTGTCTGAAGAAGAGGGCTTGACATGTTTGCGGGGAAACTGTTTGGTAGAGCAAATCGAAAATGAGAGTGGTTGTTTGCCGTGGTGGGAAAGATGATTGTGGGGAGCGGGAGCAAAAGGATGACTTTCTAGGAAAACAATACCTATGACAGAAGCTGCTCAGTGATAGTCAACATTGAAAAGCTCGGATCCCCATCAAAGTCACCTCTCCATCCGTCCTCTCTCCTGACAATTCCCCCGTACAACAAGAAAACAACAACGTCCCCGAAAAGCCGATATCCCAAAGCGCCAACAACGATGCTGATGCCAAGCAAGGACCGCCCGATCGTCGGGAATCCTGGCCACCGTTCAACAGCCGCTAACGGCAGAAGGAACTGCATCCGATGAGCCAGCATCATCCCGTTGCCGGAGCGGATCCCGCCCTTAACCTTTTCCATGCGATGGAAGATGCGATTCCAGGATCTGCTTTCCCGCCCGTAATATACCCTAGTCCCCATATATTCACCAAGACTCTCTCCACCCGCCCCCAGTTTCCCCGATACCACTGGTCCGTGTCACACACTCCCTCAAACAAACCCAAACAGACCACACATCGACACGGTTGTTGACTTGCTAATATCATCCAGTAGGTAGGTAGATGCCAAAGCGTCCTGTGGCGTGCCTCACCTCCATCCATTTCGCCCATTCCACCACAACCACTCTGGACACGAAACGGACGGAAACAGATAATGATGATCGTCGAGACCGCTCCAATCTATCCATATACCATACTTGCTTGTACGTGCGTTCTGTGCCTTGAATGGTAGACTACTTTAGCGTCCAGCCTTGCCTATACGCGGTACTCTCCGCCTCCGCGGGAGCTCGACCAGTGGGATCGGTATTGCGTTACTTGAATGGTTTCGAGGCGCATGGTGCATGCAAGACTCAGCAGCCGGAGAGATGCATGGTCTTGTTTGCGCTGTCAGGCGTCAGTCACGCATGGCGGCGGTGGTGGTGGTGGTGCATTATGCGGTGCAGTTGAGGACCCATATCCTTGAGTTGCTCAAGGATATGTGTGGGTTTGTGGGTGAGGTGGATATGTTCATGTGTGGAGGAAAACCTTGAGGTCTTCTAGTGGGATGATCAGTCAGCAATGGCTTAGTGTGCGTCGTCTTGTACGCGAGGGGGAGATCAACGACAACCTGCATTTCTGCAGAGTATTCAGACAAGTTTAGAACACGGAACTTCCTGGGGCGTGAACGATTTTCCGAAAGACCATCAGCACATCATTATGTGGATGACATGTGAACAAACAAGTTTGATATTGATATCAGCTCCATTACAGCACTCTTCTAGCGAGGCATCGACGCAAACCACTACATAACGATCTAATAACGCAAGAAAATGCTGTGTGAGTACAGTTGCTAAGGAAGACAAAAATCCTTGAACCAAAACTGTATATAGACAAAGGAAACCGGTAAAGAGGTATCTCAATAAAGCGTACAACGCCAAACTTCATGTAAATCGCATCCCAACGTCCCGTCTCTTCAACCCGTCGTACGCTCAGTACTGGACGACAGATGGCTTGGCGACACGGATGAACTCTGCGCGCTCTTCCTTGTCCCTCGCATCGGCTGCTAGCCAATTGTCAATCATTTCCTGTTTTCGTGTCTCGGTCCGTGGGTGGAATGCCATTTCGTATGGATCGGGCTTCACGATCAAGAGAGAGTTGGACTTGTTGAGCGGGATGTCAATCTTGTTGCCGTTCGCATCGATCTTGAATTTCAAATCGAAACCCCACATGAGTGCGCCGCACGCCGCCAACATCTCGTCCTGGGTAAGTGATTGCCCAAGGCAGGCGCGTTGGCCCCAACCGAATGAAGTCATGCCTTTGATGTTAGGATATTGCGTGAGGGGCTCTTGGTAGGTGGGCCAATCTGCTTCCAACCATCGCTCAGGTCGGAAGTTGTCTGGGTCTGGGTACTTCACTGGGTTGCGCAAGAAAGCCCTAGAAGGAATGAGCGAATGAGAGGCTGAAAAGATCATTGGGTTGACTTACCAGTCGAGAGGAAGGATACGAGTACCCTTTTCGATGAAGTATCCGCGGTAGTAATCATCCTGTTCAGTCTCGTGTGCAACGCCTGGATTGGGTTAGAAATAATCAGATTTCGTGGCGAACAACCAACATACCTGAAGGAACATTAGGCTTCCATCGCATGGTCTCTTTGATACATGCGCGCAGAGTGGGGAGGTTTGGAAAATCAGCGAGGACTGGCATACGGCCACCGCAAGCCTCGTCAATCTCCTTCTGGCAGCGCCTTTGCCATTCCGGGTGGTGTGTCATGCTCATTAAGAAATAGGCTAGAGGTCCGCCAACAGTGAACACGCCGACAAGTGCTAGCATACCAATACATGAGGATGCTTCATAGTCGCCCGAGAGCTTTTGTGTCTTTGCTGTCTCGAGATACTGTCGTGCGAAGGAAGGCCGTTGGATACCCTGGTTCATTTTGGCTCTGGTCTCAACAATGCGTTGCATCCACCAAGCTTGCTGTTCATCGTGTCGCTTGTGCTCTGCCTTCTTCCATGGATTCATGAACAGTGGAAGGTGCCAGAGAGGGGTTAGGACGTTCGTGATTGGGCCGGCCGGAGACATTTGCGTGAGCAGACCCCATGCGCTCTTGACATTGTACTCGCTGAGGTCTGGGTTGTCCCAAGTCAATGTACACATTACTTTAGAGGCCATATCCTCGAGTGTGTTGCCGAAGTTGTCGGGTTCCATGATAAGACGATACATCCAGCGCTTAACCTCGTGATCAAGGATACCATGATACTGTGCGTTTGAGGCTTCGGTCAACGAAGCATGCGTCCAGCGCCTCTGTCGAGCCCAGTATTCTGCAACCATGTCAGCGCAGGACCTCTTACATGTATAGAGCGAACTTACGATTTCTTCCCATCAAAGGCAGATATTCCATAGACCCATCAGTACTCTTTGAGTCGAACAAAGACTTTACTTGTGGTCGATCTGAGTTGAACTTCGCGCGCTTGACCAGAAGCTCTTCCGCGATTGTCTCATCAGATATAACGACGAATTTGGCGCCGAGCATCTCCGTCCTGTAGATTGGTCCATATATGTCTGCCCACTCCTTGAACTTCAACCACATGTATTGGATTGGCAAGTCATGAACGCGACCGATGAAGGGGATCAACGTCGGGCCAGGCAATTCATCATCGCGAGCTTTGCTTGTGCTGCGCTTGTTGAGGACAGAAATGACAAAGAAGGCGAGCAGCACGACAGCGGCGGCGAGAAGAGTGAGAGGATGCATGATGGGTGACCAAGAGAGGGTGGACTGGAAGCTCAAATGGTTGGAGTTGATGAAGGAAAGGAATATATGTTTGGATGTCGAGGCAGGGAAATAATGGCGACCGATATTTCTATTCTGGAGATGGCGACTGCAGATCCAGATATCATGGTGATCATGTATCTAGCTGCATCAGGGATAGTGATGCTGTAATCCCTGAAACATAGGTCGAAGGTCTTTGTCGGCTAGGGCTGCTAACAAGAGTCGGAGCTGCAAAGTGGCAGAAGTCCGTTCGTCCCGTGTAGAAAATTAATCGCTATGAGACTGCCGAATTTAGCGAACGTGCGGCAATAGCTGCTGACGAAGGTTCAAAAAGATTATTATGTCCCTGCGACGGCCCACCAATCTTGGCAATCGGTTCAGCCGTGCGAGAGTTGGCGATGCATGAAATGAAGTTGTCGTTCGATAGCGCAGGGCTTCGACAAAGATATCGCAGAAGCATCACAAACGGCTTGGTGCAATCAGAAGAGGCAGCCATCCAGGAACATGAAACCCTCGACTTCAGGACGCACCGCAGCTCAGGCAGACAGGCTATGAGTCTGGAGTCTGGAGTCTGGTATTCTGGCGTCCTCTATACCTGGTACCGAGAGAGGCCCGGAACTACCGCGAGATGGAACAAATCAGTTCGTCTCAACTCATGAGGTCTAGATAGAATAATGTTAGGGCACTAGCGGTTCCCCAGTTGGGGCTCGGGCTCATCTTGCGTCCGCTTGGGGGTGAAGGCTTGTCGGTTGTTCTCAGAGACCACAGGCCACGGGCCTCATGTGCCAATGCCGGATGCTTCAGATGTCAGATTTGATGGACTCGAGACCCTGGGCCTGCGACGTAAACAATACAGGTGGAAGCTGAGGAAGACCCGGCACTGGGCGGACATTGTCGCACAGTACCACGGCCTGGAGACTGGAGACGACGGATCTGGCCATTCCTTCATGCGCGGCATGTCCACGTCTGCAATGGATTGCATCGGACGACATGATGATATGATGGCAGCCCGCTGTTCCTGTGTTGGGCTATTGCAGCGAATAGGGCGTGGTGCTTTGTCAATACCCTCCAGCGGCGGCCCAAGAGGCTTGGAGTCGAGATGGTTACGTCTTTGATGTTGTCTGTCGAGACCTGAGGTTGGATGCGCCTCGACTACTGTGCGACTCCCGTGCGCTAGAATGGTTCATGTCCACGTCCATGTCCAAGTCCCCCCTACGAGTAGGGTGTCCCCCTAGTTCTAGCCACCACACCACCTACTGTGTAGAACTAAGCGATCCTCCTTTCTCCCCTGCAACCGCCAGACACTCACTGCATCCTCCAAGTTCCAACCCTCACTGCAACCATGACTTTCCACGCTGCCACGATAAAACGCTGCCTCCACCGTCGTGATCCAGAGGCGTCAGCCCTTGTACATCCATGTGTTGCTCGACGACCACCTCTTGGCTCCACTGCCCTCTGTTCATCTTATCTGCATCCTTCGTGGCAAGTCCCCAGCCCGGAGGGCATGACCCCGGGATCACTGTCGAGGTCCCCCCCCCCATCACGACCCGAACATCCTAACCCAAGGCACGCATCTTCAAATCCCGATTCGATATCGACACGCCTTGCAGTCACCACCTAGCTTGGTCGTCGGGTTCGAAAGGGGTGCCGAAGATCATCGAGATTCGGGCCATCTTCGTCACCCGTCCTGGTGAAGCTCCTGGTTACTGCACGGGAGCGTCGCTGCTAGCCACATGCTACCCTGGCCTGGTTGTCTTCGAGACATCATTTGTACAGGCATGCTAAAACACATCAGGAAAGGCGACAGCCTCCATTCATGCCGCTTGCATCCAATGTTTCTCATTCTATTTTCTTATGAGATCACCATAGGCAATCGGCGACGGCGAGCGTTGAATGCCCGATATTGGGGAGATTATGTTTACCAACAGCTAATTCGCGTCTTTAACCAACCAGTGCCCCCAAAATTTGGTCCTGACTCTTTCTTAGTCTCTCCAAATTGTTTCTACATTAGCCATCCCACATATTTCTTCAAACATGGACAGTGCTATTAACTCTGCCCGCCAGGCTAATGGCAACACTTCTACCAATGATCATACCAATGGACATGCAACAAACGGTTCTCATCCTGTAGCAAATGGCAATGGGACACTTCCGGAGGCGAAGCTTGTGGGATCATACCCCAAATCTGGAATCGATGTATTGATTGTTGGCACCGGTCTTGCTGGTCTGACTGCTTCCATCGAGTGCGTTCGCAAAGGCCATAATGTCAAGGTCCTAGAGCGAAATTCAACCATCAATACCGCTGGTAAGAGGTCAATTTGGGAATGGTCTAGACAAATACTGAATGAAATCAGGCGACATGTACTTCATGGGGCTTAGTGCCACTCGATTCTTCAGACACTGGCCTGAAATGGCCGCTGAATACGACGCCATTTCGCTGCACAATGCGTGGATTGAGACATTCAAACATAGCGGAGAACAGATCATCCCACCAAAAAGAGTCGCTGATAGGCTGAAGGCTCAGGGACTGGATCCAGGTACTCCTCCAGGGACGTTCCAGATGCGACCCCTCGTCTACAAGATGTTCGTTCGCCAGCTCGAGAAGCTCGGCATCGAAGTCGAGTACAATCGACGGGTGGTAGATTATCAAGAAGACGAGAACACCGGCAAAGCTGTTGCTATAACGGACGACGGAAATCGCTATGAAGCCGACGTTGTCATTGCAGCGGACGGCGTTGGTTCTAAATCCCAAAAGCTTGTTGGCGGACAGGTGCGCGCTCGGTCATCGGGTCGTGCCATGTGGAGAGCCGCCTTTCCTAAGGAACACTTGGACTCGAACCCTCAGGTCAAAGAGCATTTCAAAATGGTCGGACCGAACGGCGATGAGCCGATTGTACGAACGTTCCTAGGGTAAAGTACATCGGCCATAATATGAGACGCCCAGCTGACATTCTCTAGACCCTCTACTTATGCCCTCACACTCACTCGCCCAGACACAATGATTTGGATTCTCAATCACGACGTAACAGGATCTGAAGCCGAATCTTGGAACAACACCATTGACAAGGAGGAGGTCCTCGCGAATATGGACAAGAAAATGGGCTCCTCTGAATGGGCGCCCATTTTTAAGAGTCTCGTGGATTGCACCCCACCCAAGACGATCGTTAACTTCGAATTACTCTGGAGAGATCCACAGCCAAGTTGGAAATCACCAGGCGGACGTGTCGTCCAAATTGGCGATGCTGCACATTCCTTCCTCCCTGCGTCTGGAAACGGAGCCACACAGGCCATTGAGGACTCTGTTTCATTGGCTTCATGTTTACAAATTGGCGGGAAGGAAAACATCCCTGATTCGGTCCGCGCTCACGTGCTTTTCCGGTTTGTCCGCTTCCCCAAAGCCGTTCACTTTCTTATTCTAATCGACCAATAGGTTCGTGCGCAATTCTTGCGCACAGAAACTCGGGTTTTCCAACGCAGAGCTTCTCCAAGACACGGATTGGGATAAGGTGAAGCTCGATCCCCGCCGGGCTGCTCCTAAATTGCCCTCCTGGGTTTTCAAACATGATCCTGAGGCATACGCTATTCAGAACTACGATGCTGCTGTAAAGGCAGTACAAAATGGCGCCAAATATATCACCGACGTCGAAGAGTTGCCGCCAAATTACCCACCAGGATACAAGTACGAGCCGTGGAGCATCGAGAAGGTTATGAAGGATATGGAAGAAGGCAAAAATATTGAACTTGGAGCTGGAAACTGGGATTAGAGCAGCAAACTTTCTGTTTTACTGGTCATGACTTTTCGACGTCAGAGGGAATGAAGGATGTTGTGGTAACATGTATTACATGAGTATGGTGTTATGGCTGTCTTTTCTCCCCACAGGCTTCAACAGAACTTGAGCCTTCCATATGCTTCTTCGATGTTACAATATATATACCTCTCCGAGTCGATCAAACTGAACTGCAGTGTTTCCAGACTTGGCACGTGACTATTTGGGTTCAAATCGTCTCTCTGAACATCTACGGGAAACCCTAAGATTCTTATGATATCGATCGAAATATGTCGCTGGGGTACTTTTTGTAGATATGTGCTTAGCTAGTTTTAAGGATCCAAACACGTGCAACCAAAAAGTGCTCTCGTTTTGCGGCGTCACAGTCTGTCTTCACAATCATCAACAAACATCAACATAACTATCCCATTATCAATCATGGCATCCTCACTTGTTTCGCGGAAGCGAGATCTTCTATACCTCGTCTTCTTCTGCATTCATATCCCAGTCTTGCTTTGCGTGGATACTTACCCTATCTGGGCTTCTTTATTAGGGGTACCTGAATGGATGGTCAGGCTCCGAGAGTTTTACATCACTACTTACAAAGACCAATTCTTCATCAATCCACCGTGAGTAGGATGTCAATATGCTTCACATCGTTTCCGCTCAAGTCAATCAGTCAGAGCCAAAAATGGCGGACCTTGAAAATTTCCTGATATCATGTAAACGCACAAAAATGCCTAAACGAAGATGTCTCATTTTATCTCCAACAGTTTCGGCCACTTTTCCCTCCAACTAATAGCTTGAGCATTGTCATTCCAAGCGATTCGTTAAGACTAATGATGACAGCGCATTCTTCTCGATGTACATTTGGCTGGAACTCCTTTACCATCTACCACTCAGCATCTACGCCATCACTGCACTTGTTCGCGATGATCCGAAGCTACCAATTCATCTTTTGATTTACGCTGTACAGACTGGACTCACGACCGCAACTTGTATTGCAGAGGCGTTAACTTGGGACACGCTGAGCTCGCGCGAAAAGTTGTCATTGGCTGGTGGACTATATACACCCTATCTTCTCGTCAGTGTCTTTATGGGAGTGGACATGTGGTCTCGCTTGTGTGCGAAAATCGATAGTGTGCACAAAGGAGTGAAGGCGAAGAAGAGGTCCTGAATAGAGTTTGCAGTGAAGCCATAATTTCTAAAGGGCCATGGAATATTCCAAAGTTCTCGAAACATTCTTCAGCATTTGGAAGGCCCATCTCTTGGGATGAAATCCACGGGAACAGATCTCTCAACCGCAGTTTTGAAACAAGATTCTGGAAATCGTCCAACGTCTACCTCTCAGATGCGAAATCAAAGAATCAACGAAAATGTACTCATTGTCACTGCAGTGTGTCGCGATTCGCAACTAAGTCACACAGTTTGCTCGTCCTTCCTTGGCTTTGTCCTAGTCTCGCAAAGCATTTCCACAGTATCGGAACTGGCGTTACACATGCAGCCATCTGCAAGGTACGATAATAAAAACCACGCCACCGGGACGGGGAAGACCTGGAATCATTCCCAGCCTCGAAATCTTGTTCGAGTCAGACAAGATTGAGAAGTGATGGCGAGACCCAACGCCACAGCACACCTTCAATCTCCTTCCAAGTCATGCACCTTTCCACGACTTGCGCCTAGGAAGGTTCTCTCGAGGGGCCACTCTTTTCGTAATATCCATTCTTGCGGTGTGTCACGTTTGGATACATCAGCCGCGGAGAGACATTGGCAAGATCAAGACACATAGTCATGGGCAGTAAGACACAGACGCACCTCCTTCTCATCGCTGTCTTCAATATTTTTGACCTCAATAGACATCCACACGCAACACTCATGCCGACAAATTTCAAGGTGTATCGATTCTTGCGCAGCTCAAGTAGCTATAATGGCTTCAGACGGGAAGCGCTATGCTTTGTTGATTCTTCTAATGTGGACTGGATCTGATACGGTCGTGCAATCGATACAAATCTCAAGACTATGTACTGAACATATCCATCCATCTGGATCGACAATGACTCTCAAAGGCTACGACATCAAAGCTAATACCATCTCGACCGAATGTCACCTTAACACGATCTGGGAGGCCCCTTTGCATCATCATTGAAGCTGTGGTCATATATCCGCAAAACATTATGGGCCTTTGACACATTTTTTCTAATGACACAAAACATTGATATTATCCCGCATAGTGAATTGGAAATCGGCCACAAGAGCGAGGAGTGAAGGCTGGTCAGCACGCTGAGAAGTTGGCTTGTACTTGATCGAGGTAAGATTTTGAAGTCGGTCAGCACTCCTCATCCGAGAACGACCTCAAGTGGTTGAGATTGTGTAACATCATCAATTGGTGCAAGTCTATGTAAGAACGCTATCATCCCATCCATTCCATTCCCTAATGATGGCGTAATCATAAAAGTACATATGCAATCTGCATGCCTTCTTCCATTCATGACCAATCTTTCATCAGTTCAAGAGCAAGAGCCATCATCGATCATAATTATCAATTCCCAAACGCCAATTCCCGTGTCAGTTTCTGATCAAAGTTCGTTCACATCTCGCTGTCACTCAAACTGTCACGTCTACCACGACCTCCACGTCTATATCCAGCACTGCTCGATGCTGTTTGTGGCGCAGGTGGATATACATGACGCGACTGGTATGGTCGTGCGCCAACTTGGCTCACACTGTCTTGTGGGCCAGGCTCGGTGAGACTCACACCTGGGATGTGGTGGCTGTATACCTTCGTGCCACTGTCGGAGGTACCAGCAGTGTACTCGCTGGTCGATGGTCTTGAACGATGCTGCTTGCGTGGGCTGCTTTGTCTGGAATGCGACGGCGAGTCGCGAGTTCTAGATTGATGGAGGGAGTCACGCGAGGCGCGTGGTGTGTTATTTGCAGAGCGACGGTGTTCAGAGTGATGAGACGAGGCTGGCGTGGGTTGCTCCCGTATTGGAGGGACTTGAGCTGATGGGCGATAGGCTTCGTAGTATGAGGATTGGCGAGCAGACGAGCGGGTTGGTGCGTCGGAAGCGGTGTTGGTTGCTGTGTAGGCGACACTTGCACCGTCATCTCCTTGGTGGAATGAGTAGGCGCCCGAGGGATAGACACGGCGAATTCGTTCCGGACGGAGTGGTTCGGTGACTTCAGAGACTTCAGTGCCTACAATGGACCCGGCGACGGTGGAGCCTCCCTTTCTGCTCTTTCGTGCCTTCTTCTCTTCTTTCTCGCGAGCGGCCTGATCCTTTTCCTGTTGCTTCAGCGCCGCCTTCTCACGCTGCTTGCGTTCCTTTTCACGTTGCTTGCGCTCCTTTTCCTCCTTGGCGGCGGCTTGTTTTTCCTTCTTTGAAACTACCGGAGGGGCAGACACTTCAGAGCGGTCAGTGTTCGTGTGGTCCCATTGCGAGCCGTGATGAGAAGTATTGATGCCGCCGACCTTTGCTGCCTTTTCGTGCTTGTAAGCTCGGAGATCGTTGTCATTGCGACTGGTCTTGCGGTAGTCTCGATCTCGCCGGCCCCTATGAGCATTACCATCTTCCATGTCTCGCATTTCCTTGGGATCATAGCTGCTTTCTGAACTCCTTGTGTACTCTGTCTTGGCCCATTTCGGCACGACACTGCCGCCGCCCAGCATTGTAGATTTGGTCGCATTGGACAGCGTCGTTCCGTTTGGTCCTTTGCGACGAAGCACAGTAGACTTGTAATCGTCCCAATCCTTCTTTCCCTGCCATCGAAAGCCACCATTCTTTGCCAGGAAGAAGAAATAGAAGGAGGCTAGCACCATGCCTGTGCCGAGAATGGCGAAGAGAGCGAGGAACCCGGCATTGTTAAATTCCTGCGGCTCTTTAATTCCGTATCCAAGGCTAGGCGTTGTGGTCGTCGAAGGTGCCATCGTGTCTGGCGTGCTGAAGCCAGCGGTGGATGAAAAGGTTCGGTCAAGGCTTATCAATGGTTGGCGGTGTGATTGAATCGAGTGCAGCGGGTTTGCCTGTTGGCAATGGAGTGCAGATGTGTTTGAGTGTCTCTGTGCAGGTGTCAGAAGATGAGCAGGAGGAGGAGAAACTCACTCTGCTTCTGGCGACTTTTGATGATAAATGTGGTGGTTGGAGACACCCAACCTCCTTCACTAAAAACGCGTCAGAGAGGAGGCTGGGGAATGTTTGTTGACAGGGCTAGTTGCGGGGCAACAGTTTTATGGCCTCAGGCGATCAGTTTTCCTTGGCAAGCCTCCTGAATCCAGGCAGGCTTACTTGAACTCTTTGACAACTTGAATCCCTTCGCAAGTTCGAAACGGACCATCCCGCAGTGCGATGAGAATCGCCATTCAAGTCTCTCACATATCTTTTGGTATCATCAGCTCTACATCCATGTCCAACCAGTCTCAAAAAGAGGCCCATGGTGGGAGACGCGAAGACTGGGAGAAAGTGCACTCCATCCATCAGCGGCTTCAGCAGCCAGAATCACATGACCATCCCTTCTTGTTCTTGTTTGAATTAGAGGTCAACGGATCGCTCGCGATGCCAAGAAACGATTCTGTTGAAAAACAATGTTACTGATCTGAAGTCGAAATGGATATTACTGGTCTAGCCATTAATTGATCAAGGCACTGTGCTCCAGCTGATGTATACAGGACGTAAACGACAACTGAAAACCTTGATGTGCCGTCTAGGCCAAGAAGATTACGACGCAAGTACGTAGTCGTGGAAATCCCTATCTCTTCCAAACACACCAAATCGACTCCAAGGTGTGGGCGCCCATGATAACCAATTGTCTATGGGTGCCAGTTCCAGTCTGAGAGAAACACGTTTCGAATCGAAGAACGTCGAATGGTTGGAGCCCTAACCTGTAGATCAGGGACCGTTATCACGGCAGCAGAGAATCCTGCTCGCGTGAGGGATCAAATATTAACGAAGACATTTCGAATCGAGAATCGGGGTGACGGGTGCGCAACAGCAAGTGGAAAAACGAAAGTTGAAAAGGAACTCATCATCCAAAGAATCATACATGAAGCAAGACACCAAGACTGGTCCAGAATGATGGATCCACCAAGACTGGGTCAGAATGATGGATACACCAAGACTGGGTCAGAATGATGGATACACCAAGACTGGGTCAGAATAGTCAAGACGTCGCTACATGATGGAGCAATTACAAGTCCTGAGCCCTGAGGTACACAGGTACACAGTACGGATCCCCGATGTTACAGGCTACTGACAGGCTATTTCGAGGCCGTATTATAGAGTACATGTCTACTATACAGTATAGTAGACATGTAGCGATCCTGGGAAAGTGTCCGAAGCCATTGTTCCTGGCCAGAAGCTGGATCGCGTGGTGGCCCGATCAATCTGGCGGCATCCGCGTTTCAGCCGATCATCGAATTGATTGGACCCACCACACCACCACGTGCCACCCCGAATCCACGGCCTCTCAGCTGTACTGTGGACCTCCTTAGCACATAGTACTGTGATAAGACCTCTTCAACGTGTAACGTGACCATCTTCTCCAGAATTCCCTCACACTGACAGGATCCCAAGGTTGTTAATGGAGTGTCACCTTCTTTAAACGGACTCCCATCACCCATGCTTTCTTCGGCGCCGCGCAAAGTCTATCCACGACGATCGCAGCTGTCCACGAGCTGTCAATATATTTAATCACACTTGCAGAGCCGGCCTGCAACGTAGGTCCTAGGCTGTCAACGTGGAGCGCAGTTGCAGACAAATTGCATCATGGCAACACCTCTTCAATCCTAACTCCGTATAAAGTAGGAGTAGTTTGACATGTTGCGCTATTTTGTTGCCATCCACCTTAAGGCTGTTTCTTCCTTCAAGTCTAAGAACGGACATCTCGTGGTCTGAGCTCTGTTGTTCAAACATCGTTTCAAAAACCATGGCTCCTTCAGTACTGACTTTCGCCTTGTACGCTCTGCTGGCTTCGAGGAATACACTTGCACAAGACTCCAGCAATGTAAAGTTGGTAGAGAGACACGCACTTGATGGTGGACGCGAACCGCCGTATTTGCTCGGCACAGTAGATGGTGAATCAAGTGGGAAAAGGTATCGCCGCCATGCATCTGATGATCCTGGAGACGGAAAGCTGCGTTTTGTACGCACAACAGATGGCCAGACAGGTGTGAGAAATTATCGCCGCCATGGTCCCAATGGACACGCACCATCAGCTGAAGGGGGTCACGGAGCCAAAGGGACGAAGGGGCACGGCGGCGAGGGCGGTAATGGTAAGTCTACTCGTTCAACTCTTGCCTTACAGCAATGACTGATACGGAATAGGGCCCACGGGTGTACTTAGCACGACAGATGGAGGTGGATTTCGTGGCCTCCAGAAACCACCTGGAGCCCCAAAGCCGCTCTCTACTGGCAGTGCTACGCCGCCAGGCATGGGAATAGGGCATGCGGGTGAACTTAGCACGGCGGATGGAGGTGGATTTCGTGGCCTCCAGAAACCACCTGGAGCCCCAAAGCCGCTCTCTACTGGCAGTGCTACGCCGCCAGGCATGGGAACAGGGCATGCGGGTGAACTTAGCACGTCGGATGGAGGTGGATTTCGTGGCCTCCCGAAACCACCTGGAGCCCCAAAGCCGCTCTCTACTGGCAGTGCTACGCCGCCAGGCATGGGAATGGGCAACGGAAGTTCTTCGTTGCCCCCGACGCCAAAGGGCGGTGATAGCGAGAACACTACCTCTCCAAGCCCAGATTCCCCTCCAAAGCCGGACGGCGGCTTGTCAGGCTCATCACCAGCTTCGCCAACTAGTGAGAGTGAGAGCAGCTCTCCTCCAAAATCAGAGTCTCCTCCGAAATCAGAGTCTCCCCCAAAATCAGAGTCTCCCCCAAAGTCGGACGGCGACTCGTCAGGTTCATCACCAGCTTCGCCAACTAGTGAGAGTGAGAGCAGCTCTCCTCCAAAATCAGAGTCTCCCCCAAAATCAGAGTCTCCCCCAAAGCCAGACGGCGGCTTGTCAGGCTCATCACCAGCTTCGCCAACTAGTGAGAGTGAGAGCAGCTCTCCTCCAAAATCAGAGTCTCCTCCGAAATCAGAGTCTCCCCCAAAATCAGAGTCTCCCCCAAAGTCGGACGGCGACTCGTCAGGTTCATCACCAGCGTCGCCGCCTAGCGAGACTAGTTCACAGCCTCCTGCAAATTCTACTGGGGGCGATGCTTCGCTTGGAATGGATATGGGAAGCGGGAGACCGAAGCCGGAAGACGGCGCATCAAGTTCAACTTCAGCACCTAAGCCTGACTCACTACCAAAAGCTGAAGGGCCGACTTCTTCTTCTCCTGCATCTCCTCTCGATGGTGAAAGTCCTGCCACGCCGCCAAAACCTCTGGGTGGGTCGGACGATTCTACGGCTGGTAAGTCGATGAAAGCTAGACACCACGTTTTTTCAAAAGTCAAACACTTACATCACAGCTTAGGTTCTACACTAGAGGGCAAGGAGTCCGAATCTTCGTCAGCAGCGCCGCCATCATCCAAATCACCCAAAAGTGGAAGTAGCGGGACTACATCATCCTTTCCTGGGCTAGACGGTGCCAAAGCTGGCAGCCCTGCGAACTCAGACCCTCTAAGCTTACCTCCATTCCCACTGACTTCTGGAGGCTCAAATGCAACAAATGGCACTGGAAACTCAGCCCCATCCTCAGCTCCACCTTTGGGCGACGACTCCACCGTTGTCGATGCTACTCAATCACCGCAAGGCTCTGCAAATGACGGAAAACAACCAAATGGCACCGCCAAAGCCGTCCCTCATCCCGAGACGCCATCTAGTGACGAATCGTCTGCATCAAGCGGTGCCTCCCCTCCCTCAGCCGACAGCCCTGGTGCAGGTGCGGGAACAGCATCAGGCAATGGTGCTACGGGCATGTCATCAGGACTAGGAGGCGACAGTCCCAAAGCTCCAGACGCATCGAGCGCCGCGTCAGCCTTGAAATCAATGGTTTCTAAACTCATAGAAATTCTGAAGCCATATCTCCCAGAAAGCATCAGTAAACTCCTTCCTGGTGCTAGCAATGGAGCATCCAATTCTGCTCCAAGCTCTAGTTCATCAAGCCCAGCGGCGTCTACTCCTAGCTCGAGTTCTTCTCCACCTACCACTCCCGACTCGAGTGCTTCTTCGCCTGGAACTGCTGTACCTCCATTCCCTGATGCTGGTTCTTCTCCAAGTGCCAGCTCTTCTGCAGGTTCGAACTCGACTACTGGGGGAGGCCAGACGGCAGGATCTAACGGCACTGCTTCGGCACCGCCATCTGCAGGTTCGAGCTCGTCGCCGCCGGCTGCTGCGGATGCGCCTACGACCCCATCTTCGGCATCGGGTGGAACGGGTGATGTGGGATCCACTTCATTACCACCCGCTGGTGCGGATAGTTCTACACCACCTGCCTCAGCTTCAGAAGGAATGGCTGGTATGGGATCGAGTAAGTCACCGCCCGCTGATCCGGGTAGTTCTACACCACCTGCCTCGGGCTCGGGTGGCATGGCTGGTATGCCTGGTATGCCTGGAATGAGAACCAAGGCGAAGAGAGTGGTGAGGACTGGAGGTGGCTCTGTGCTGAGGAGGTTGCCTTGGGAGAATAGCTTGATTTGAGGTTGACCTGAGATTGAGTTGTGATGACGACTACTATGGTTGGGTGTTTGTTTAACGTTGGGAAGAGATATACCAAGATGGGTTGAAAAGGAGATGTGACGTTGTGTAACAACACAAATGAGATATTTATGATTTCCCAAACAACCTGACAGAAATCCATCTCGATATCATCTTATACTTACCACCCCTTTCCCTTCCCTAACAAGAAAGTAGTCGCCTTCCCGCCTCCTCCTATGCCTAAAGGATCCCGCTACCACCTCTCTCACATCCACATCCACCTCTCTCACATCCACATCATACTCGTCCAATCCCGTCAGTCATGCTTGGTCTCAAACACGTCAAAACTCACTTTCTTTCTCCATGTCCTCATCAAAAATGTCAGCACCCTCCCAAATCTGCCGTAGTGCCCCGGCACTGAAGTAAACCACCGGATCCCTTTCAAGCAAACACAAGTACAAGATTTTGCCCATTCGATACGGATTATAGAACAAACTGTTCTCGGTACATGTATCGAATGCAGGTCCTTTTCTCTAGAAGTGCGTGGTAGTCGAGTGCATCGTCTGCAATATCAGAGATGATTTCTTCCCAGATATAGCTGTAGAGTGAGTGGCGCGGCCAAGTGTTGTTACAGAGGGGGTAATAGTTTTCTTGGAGACGGAAGGGGAGAGTGTTGGGTGCTTCTCTCTTCGGAGGCCAGTGTCAGTGGGAGGTGGAAGCCCTAAAATTAGGGCGTCCCCTTAGCGATATTAGGCGGGGAAACCTAGCTCGAGCTCGGACGGCACTTCGGCTATTATTGACTCCAGACTCGTCGGGCGTGACTTCATCTCTCCTCACCCAACCTTCCTCCCAGAGTCAAATCGAATCTCAAAGGTCATGGAGTCTCCTCGCAAGAAGTACAAGTGTAGCCATTGTGCCCGCGGCTTTGCGCGCAGCGAGCATTGCTCACGTCATGAACGCACCCATACAAAAGAGAAACCCTTCGCCTGCCGCCATTGCAATAAGACTTATGGAAGAAAGTATGCATCCTTCACGCTGTATGTCTCGGGCTGGCTGACATCTCCTTCTTTGACGTAGAGATCTAGTCAAAAGACACGAAGAAACAATACATGCCTATCCTCGCCGTGGTCTTGGACGCGCCATACAGGTCCCTGTACAAGTACCTACTCCACCCTCAGATGAGGGTAGCCATATCGACTCTGCCGACCACGCTTTACAGTACGTGGATTTGGACGTCCCTTTTGCCAACGAAGCACAGCTTTCGCCTGCGTTCGACAGCGGCTCTGTTGCTCATTTGGATTACGACTTCGGACCAGCAGTGCTTACTCAACAGCCGAGGGGACTAGTTCCAGATTATGCTATTGACCCAGCCTTGGACCTTCTCCAGTTTACTATGACACACGACCATCTGACGGGCTTTCCGCCTCAACCTTACCATTCCATTTCTCAAGAGCATCATGAACAGCCACCATTGTTCGATGCACGGCCAGCCAGACGAATGAGACCACATGATGCACCTACTATTTACCCCACGGGTATCCCAGCGGCTCCGGATTTTGAGCAACTCGAGCAAAGTTCCCCGGAGACGTTTGGGGTCACGGCCGACGACTGGCATTATCCTTGTCTGAACGTCGGCGAATTTACGGGGCGGGACATGAACCTTCCGACGACCTTCGGATAGTATATGAAGTTGAGACTCGATAACTCAACACCTTAATCCGGTATTTACAGCTGTTCACTCTGGAAGTGGACTGTACGGCACGTAATGAATGGAAGTGTGTATCAACCAACCCCAGCTGAGCTCCTTTCAGAGCGTTGTCAGCTGCGACCTCTTCGAATTCTTGAACCTGAAGTACGCGAGAAGGAGTGGTGTGATGGCATCATGTTCGGCAACTGCACATCAAGACGTAGGCTCACGTTCTCCTTCTGTTTGTCAACTTCTTCTAACGCTTGCAGTCCAACGTATTCTTGTACACCAAGTTATCTCAGCAAGATAAACTGTGCTTCTCCAGCAATATGCTTGACAAGAGGAGCATGTGGGCGCGCTTACCTTTCGCAGTCTGAGGCAGTTATGCCTTGGGAAGGATCTTTCCAAGGTAAAGCAGGCCACATCATCGATTTCGCTTCCTTGTTCCAAAATTACAACGAGCGATTGGAAGGTCTTTATGCAGAGCGCACACCAACCTCGCATCATATCAGATATGATGCTACGAGAGGGATCGTATCCCTCGACAAACACTCCGCTGACCTTAGCGTCAACATTGAAGGCGCCGCACGCGCTGCTGGACACAATTCAATCAAGTCTCGAGGTACTACTAGCGCCTACGCTGGTGCTGACCTCCCCGGTGATACATAGTCACTACGCCCAAACAAGTCCGCTCAAGGACGACTTCGAGCACACATTCATGGACAAATACCGAGTTTCGACCATTGAGATTGACCGCAAGATCGAAGAGCTGGGCATTGAAGACACACCTGCGAATAGAATCAAGGCGGCTAAGGTAATTCGTGACGATCAGTCCAAGATTTCTATGGCTGAATATGCCGCCGTATACGCCTCTGTATCTGTTCCAACCGCAGATCAGACTCCCGTTTCTAAGACTACGACTCCATCGTCCATATCTCAGACCCCCAGTGTCGATACTTCACCTTCTGTGTCGCTTGTCTCGAACTCAAACTCAAGCTCAGGCTCAACTTTCGACTCGAATTCGGAACTTCTCTCAACACCTAGTAGCGAGTTTGGCGGTGGATTTGACCTCCACGACTCCTTGATATGGAAGCAGTTGTTACTGCCTGATATCGAGTTAGTTTCGGGTCGAGTCTAGGTTGAGAGGTAAGGATTTTAGGTAGTAGTTTACTTTCGAAATATAGGTGGTGAGAATTAGCCTTCTGTTATACCGGCGAGGCGTAGCAGGAGATACCTCGGCGTCGGGAATATTAGGTACGTAAACAAGAATATGAAGTGTGTACTTAGTATCCGCTTGATTGTACGAGTTTGGGTTGGATATAAGACAGTTTAACAAACAAAGCGGTTGCGATGGACCGAGAGTTTGATTGGTCGCAACACCTAGAATGATTGTCATCGTGCGCGGTAGAGGAAGATATATATTTTGATAGAATTGAGTTACGTTTATACGGTTATTCTCGTTTCATTTCTTTACTGGCGCAAACGACGTCTTCCGCGGGCACATAAGCTGACCTCGTAATATGTTTCATTTCGAATCTTTGCCTGTAAGTGGCATAGTCGGCTGAGAGTAATATTGCGTGAAATCATGCTTGATAGCATTAGCGCCCTATAAAAATTAGCATTATTCCCGTCAATTACCGTGTCGGTCGGTTTGCGTGAATGCCTACCCTCTGGATCTCGCATGCAAGCTCCCTATCCGTCTCAGCTCTCTTGCACATTTTCATAAAATCATCTCTTTCCATTATTGTCTCAGGATCGTCAAACATACGACGGATGTTCTCGCTGGAAACAGGGTCTATGACTTTTGTGTAAGCATCTCTCCGTACCTCGCTATACTTGACAAGGATATCGTCGGTGGCTTTGTTGCTATAGATTCCAATTAAGCAGTCGTACAGATTGCCAACATCCACGATACCACCTGTCAGTCCCAGACCGCCACTGAGTGTAGAGTATTAGCATGATCCTGATAGCAATATACGTTCTGCCTTACAAGGGATTGCAAAGGTGGGCGGCATCACTAGCTAACAGAAATCTCCCAACTTTCATACTTTCTGCTAGTCGTTGGTGGACTTTATACGGATTGATGTTCACAATCTGATAATCTTTCGCACTCGGATGTCCTGGCAACATCGCCATGAATTTGTCAGGTTGCCGAGCAAGAAGTTCCTCTTTCGTAAGGCCGTTTTTTTCGCCATAGGATATACGCCAGAGACCGTCTTTGGATATGCGAGCCGCCATGTACCAATGCTCTGGGCTTACAATATAGTTCACATCGTGCCAACCGAACTTGTCAAAGTCGTAGTAAGTCTGTGTTCCAAGTCAGTCATAGCTTAGTGTGAAATCTGAATCCAGGTCCTCTGCTTACATTGGTTGCCACGATCTGTGTGTCCCATGTTTTGCCAGGAAAAGCTCGGTTGCCAAAGAGAGCTCGTCGTATCTGACTTGTAGCGCCATCGCACCCAACAACATACGAGGCCCCCAATCTCTTGTTCCCCTCGGCCGTCTCTGCATCGACCCAGGCCTTTTCATCGTCTTGGCCAATAATGGTCACCTTGTGATTGAACAAGATTGTTGCTGACTTCTGTTGTTTCAGATGAAGGAATAAGATCGCACCAAGTCTGCCCAAAGGCAGGCATAACGTACGATCAGGGGAGTTACCAAGAACTTCGCTGTCTAAGCTTGCTAATCTGGTGCCATCCAATCTACGCCAGGACATCTTTCCAGGCATGAATCCCTCCTCTTTGACGTCGTCGATAACCCCTGCACGTATGAGTTCGTGGTGAGCTGGAGCACCGTAGTAACTGGCGCGAGGGCTGGTGTCAACACCATGGCCCATGTCAAGGAGAGTCACTGGCACAGACTTGCGCGCCAGCATGAGACTCAATAAGAGTCCAGCAGGTCCTGCGCCAACAACGATAATCTGTTGGATACGCTTAGCACTAATCGCCCAGCCAAAGTTTTGGCTATGACCAATGCTTACGTTCTTAAAACCCGGTTCCATAGTTCAACATGTGTTGCAAATGTGTAAGCTTTGAAAGTGAGAATACTGTAACAATGTAAATATGGGCAAATTGGAATATCCCGTGTCCGGAATTTGTTGTCTCAATTTCGCGGGGTTACTACATGCATGCCGCATGCTCAGTCGTGGCGCGAACATGGTAGCTCGCCTGGTATGCGTCCCGTTAACTTTGTGGTATTTTAGTCCATCTTTTGGTAACCATATTCTCCTATATTTCGAGCTTCTAGATCAATTTGCTGACATTAACTGACTGCACATGAAATTTTTGGACGCACAGCAGGTCCAGAAATTTGCTAGATTTTAAGCCATATCAATCTCGAGCCGAGAATCATAGACAAAGGTGCGCTTGATGAAAAGGGGTCGTGAACCCCACCGCGGGTGCATACAGCGGCAGAGTCGATGTCCAGACCTAACTCGAGCCCTGGAATCAAGTTCTGGATTTTCTGTTCTTGACGAGGGGAACTCGGAAAGTGACCTATATGATACTGAAAGCTATCGTATATTGAATGGATAAGCGAGTAAGCTCTTGCTTTGAGATGTTTGAATTGTTGATGAAAGAAAGTAGTGAGAAGGAAAGGAGATTGAGAGTTTCGGCCTTCGATGCGTGCATGGACCAGCCCGAGACGCGATGATGAGGTCATTCAACACTAAGACCAGGCTGGATATCAGCCTCACGTTCAGTCTCTAATGCCCATAAACTACTATATAACGCTATCATATCGTTTATAACAGAAACAGATATTACGGTTTATAACCAAGAGACCTACAGGGACCTGTTCCATCGCAAGCTCAATGATTCGTTTCCTGATGTCTTCGATGCTTTCCTTGCACATTTGGGAGTCTCGATACTGCCCTACCGCGACCAAAAACACAGTCCCAAGTCCGCAGCCGATCTTGGTCCAGGGAAGGATTGGATTAGGGGCCCCAAATATAAGAGAAAGCTTCGAAACTGACCTCGTCATCCCAATCCTACTTTTCTCTAACATCTAGCTTGACTCCGATCTTTCATGAATTTTCCAATGGCAGGACATCCAGATCGCATCTGATTGGGGTTTGAGGGCTATTAGAGCGTAAAACGGCTCTACAAATCTCTCCTAGCAGCAGATCTTATACCTCAATGGTCGCGAATCAATACCTTTTCTAGATCACGGAGCGAGGGATTAGGACCTAATCGTAGCAGTACGCGTAAGGAGCTCGCCAGGACGAAGTTTACGCATAAGAATGCTAGCTGGGGCTATTAATATAAAAATCCGCGCCGCGACTAAGTCGTTAACCACGACTGAAGACTTACAAGTCGACGGAGTAGAATCGGGATAAGTTTTTACTAGTCTTGACCGATACTCCAAAGCCAATAAATTAAAACCTATAAACCGTAAGATAAGTAGATAGTTCAACGACCTTCTTACGAAACGGTATAAACGATCTAGCTATTATACCGAGGTTACTCAACGTGCCGCCGAAGGGAATAGTAGAGATAGCTACGAGGCTAGAGACTACTAGCTAATAATTAGTATGATTTGATACGACTACATGAATATAGTCTCTTTCTAATAATTTACCAGTAGTACTCCATGATTTACCACTCTTACATAGAAATAATTAGTGATGTAGTTGAGACAGGGTCTCTTAATCTGGCGAGATATCAAATAGGTTTCTTTCGCATAATATCGGGCCTTTATAGGCTAAGTAACAGTATTGCATTTGAACCAGTGTAACCTAATATGCCTTGGGCCGAACAAAAAATTGCTGGAACGGCACAAACCATACCGCGCTTAGTTTGATTCTACATGCGCTTATATGTATGAGAAGAGGCAGGCTGGGGTAAGCCCCATCCACAAAACGAGATCTATACAAAAACTCCAAACTCTATTCAAGGGACCCAAACGCTCAAATGCTCCATTCCAGTTATAAGACATTGACAAAAGAGTTTAGTACATTGAGTTCAAATACGTCGTACTCAGTCACCCTTTCCACCCTTACTTGCAGTCTCATCTCGAGCAAGCTTGCGCCCTCTGATACCTTCCAAAGTTGAGCCTCCAGTAGCGTTGCTACTGCTACCGTTGGGTCCGCGACCGATCTCGATGCCGTGATGTTCTTCAGGTTCACCATCACCTATTTCGAAAGCATCTGTAAGCTCGATGAGATCAGTGATGCCGCTGCCCGCAGCCATACCGCGGACACCGGCACCTTTGGAACCCGCAGCCGCATTCGCCGTTCCCAAAGCGTCCGCAGTCCGCTTCGCAGTCTTCCTGACCCAGCGTTCCACAGCTCCAGACATTTCCTGTATATCTATCCCATTTCCCGATGGAGAGCTTGAAGAAGCGGAAGCGATTTCCGAGGTTGGGAAGGACATTAAGTCTTCCTCTAAACCGAGCCCAGGGTTCCAAGGCGTGAAAACTGTTTGATTTGGAGGAGGAGCAACATTGGGAAGATGTGGGCCAAGCAGCTTGTTCAGCTTATCTTCCCCAGGTCCAGGTAGCCGTACGTTGTGGCCGAGAGTTCCCACGCCACCAGGGCCATGGAGGAAGGACATTGCTGCAAAGGCGGCATTGGAGGAAGAGCGATTGCGAGACACGCTGGGCCGCAACGCGGCGTACGCTTCTGACTGGGCAGATCCCGGCGATGATGGAATGCGCGGGAGCTCGAGAGAAGCGGTAGGTGTGAGTCCAGGTGTCCCAAAGTCAGAGAACGTAACGGATTTCCGCCGAGCGCGGGGGAAATATCCGAGATGCCGTCGCGGAAGTCTAGCAATCTCTGTGGGTTCTTTCTCGTTGGGTAACATGACCCAAGAATCGTGTTTCCATGGCGGTTCTGCATCGGTGATTGTGGAAGCTACGGAGGATAGAGGACGAGTTTCGGGTGAAGGTTGAGTGGTTGGTGGACTTTCTTGTCGATGCCATCCATCTGTAGACGCACTTGGGCTCTCATGCATGCTGAGTCTTTCGTCCATAAGCAGATCTTCTCCAATTGCTTCTGTCTGAGGTCCATTCACCAAGCGCCCTTTCACGCCACAGGCATCTACAGGCAGGAGTATTGTTTTGCGAGATTGTATTGGATCGTTTGGCCACATTCGATTCGCTTTACGGATCACTGCCGGTTGGCAGCTGTATTTGATTGTGATTCCCACGAAAGTGTCATTGGGCTTGACCTGGTGCAAGTAAACCAGTGCATCACGGTCATCCTGATCGCTAGGCTGAACAGAGCCTGTAGTGAAATCATCCGATGTCCTCCTCTTATATCTCCCAAGTGAGTCGGTCAAAGAATCTCCATTGTTCCTCAAAAGATCCTTTCTCTTGGCAGCTCTGACAAGTGTCTCCCTGTCAAGTGTGGAACCGGTGCCGATGTCCCGGCTGGCATTGGTAGGCGGACCCCATTCCTGCGGCGTGTTGTTTCGTATTCTTCGAGGTGAAGACTCTATCAAAGGCTTCCGAGTGGTGGACGCTGTGCGGCTGCTTGGTGCACTCCCATTTCCTATTATGCTTGAGGCCAGTCCCTGTAAACCTGACCATGAGTTCTCCCAAAGACCTGATAATGAGGTCGAGGAGGCTCCTCCTCTTACTATGCCGGGACTGGTATTCGAGAAGGGCTGTGATCGGGGTATATCTCGCATATAAGCCCGGGAAGAATGTCCACCTGGATTCGGGGATCGCTGACGAGAGCCAGACGGTGACCCGCGGGGAGACGCTAGACGTGTGCCTGGAGCGCTGTTGAAGGGAGCGCTCCCATCATCGTCCAGGCCAGATATCAGTCTGCGCTGTCTCGGGCGCAGGGCATTCGGTTGGGCAGGAGTTGAGCTCGTTCGCGAACTAGGTTGGGAGTCTGATGTATGGGTATTGGTGGGGTGGTTCATGCCGACTGCAGTGGAAGGCCGCGCTGCCGAATAGATGGAAGGCCGGCATGTAGTCAGTCGTACAGGTCTATAGCATGATCTAAGTCTCTTGTCGAGGTATGTTTTGGTTCTTCAGGTCGTCAGATGAGGTCGCATGGATATCCGAGTAGAAGGTGAAGCAATAGAATACCCGGGCAGGGACACTCCTTATTGAACAGTCCGAAGAGGCCAAGTCACCAAACAACCAACCACACGCTGTTTCATCCCTAACAATATATCGAATTGGAATTACTGAGCTGCTGAACCAAAACCTTAAGACTGGCCTTTGATCTCATTGAATGAAGACTTCAACCGCTTTCTTAGATTCCATCTCGATAGAATTCATCTCGACGTTGCTTGAGTATCGTCATGAACATAAACAAGACCCATGCCTTCGTATCCCACGTCTATGGCTCATAGCTACTTTCCATGAAATACAGTATTAAGCATCTCTTCAAGTCGCAACATTCATTCTTAGTATCGTTATTTCGTTTGCTCTCAGATCGGAACCTTACATAGTAGTATACGCCCTTCCAAACTTGACGCAGATCTTCCCTTCTTGAATATCAAATATTAACTTTAATATACATGCGACGAGTCCGCTCTCAGTACTGCATAAAATCACTGTTCGTCTCTCGATGGCAGAAAAAGTGTGCCTTGCTTGCATGGTTTCCTTCTATGCTGAGCCACTCAGTATCAACAACAAAAGCTCTTGCAATAGGTAGATGGTGACCCAATTCACCTCTACTGTCGATCTATTAGTTGGCATTGGTACGTAGTAATGAAGGCAGCCAGAATTAACACTCGCAATTGTATCGAACCTGCTTTAGAGATCAGTATCTACCTCTGAGTACGCAGTCTGGGACTTGACAGCCGAGATCTATCTTTGAGCCCTCTTCCAAGAGCAAGGACAAGTCAATCTGTTAAGATGGATGTCGAAGAAGCCAATCGATCAAGTCTCTGGATTGTTGCAGGATTACATCTGATGCAGACAATCTAACTTCCATCAACGGCAATGTGGCGGAGTGGTTAACGCGATAGACTTGAATTAATCCACTCGCAGAGTGATTACTACGAAATCTATTTCCTTCGGGAGCACAGGTTCGAACCCTGTCATTGTCGATTGTTTTTTGTTTGCTGAGGTTGCCCAGTACATGTTTTTTGTCGGGACCTCAGGGGAAGAAAATTGTGTTCATGGACTTCGATCAGGGCGTGTGGGATTTTTTTCTTTTTGACGTACTAGCGTCTCAGCAAATCGTCCTTCTCAAAACCTTTAAGAACTAGAATGAATTCCTGGGTTTTACGGAGGAGAAGCTGTTCTACACGCAAGGAATCATTAGCTCTAGGCATTTGTAAATTGTTCGTGATCGACGTAGGTCAAGAATCTACGGCTTAGTGGAGCGCTAAAATGCACGCTTTTGTATAAAGTTTCAATATGTCAAGGAAAGGTACAAAAACTTGAATATACCCAGCAAGGCGATAGCAGACATCTTTTTCCTTCGAAATAGATCGCTGAATAGAGTTTCAAAGTGATATTGATAATTGTATAAGGAACGCAAACCGACATCAATCGAAATTGGGTTGCATCATCCGGGGACGGATGTTGGTTTGCACTTGTTCTATGATATTCGCTTTGGAGAAGAAATAATCCTGGATAAAAATTGTTCATTATAGAAGTTATTTAGGACGTGGCTATAACTACAGTAAGCGTGCGTGTTTACGTACATTGAGAAAATTGTCATTTGATTGGCCTTCAATCTCAACGGCACCTAGATTTTGCTCATTCAGGTGAAAGGTGGTTTCGAGCTTTAGCTTGTACTTTGCAAGTTTCTGTGGAGGGACGGCCGTTTGATCAATTGACAGAGCGGTTTACTGATATTGTTGATCAGAGCAGATTTGTATAACTCACGAGTCGTTCATGGAGGTCGAATGTGGGGAAGAAGGATTACAAGGAATTCAATATTGTCTTTTTTTTATTTGGAATTGGATGACACGGGAACTGGTTTTTGTAGGGACTTTGAGGGGTTCGTATCTCATAAGTTCAGTGTATGTCTACGTTTTGTTCCTGATACTTGGATAGTAACTGGAGCATTGTTTGAGAGAATTTGGGAGCTTGAAATGAACGAGAGTGACCGAGCGAGTAGATCTTGATTTGAAACGATGAGGATAGGTGTATAGCAGATCTAGAGCATGATCTTGCTGGCCGAAGATGGCAGTTCCTAATCTGACTCTTCTGTAGAACCTTGGAGTATACTCAAATCTTTTCACTAAATCATGAGACGGAGTTTGAAGAAGATGCGATCTAGGATGTAAATTCCGGAAATATTTTGCTTTGGGAAGTATCCAATCTCCTGTATTTCCGTCCTATTTCCCCCATCCATGAACGATAGGCAATCCAATCTTTTATCAGGGGTAATGATACGCTGTGCCAAAAGATCGATTGCTCGACCCCTGGCCATACTCTCAATAGACTCTGTTGGCGCTTTTCTTCGACCGATCAAAAGACCGAACATAGCTCTACACAGTCAAGATGTTTGCCTATCCGCCTCAACCAAGCCGCACCTTGGCTAAAGCTCATTCCTATCCCTTCGCCTCAACCAACAATAGACCAACTCTTCAACGAGTAAAATCCAAGCGAAACTCTTGCCAACACAGATTGAACATCGCAATTTCCCAATCAGTGACTACCACAGGAGCGGGAACGAACCATTGTAAGAAAAAGGAACCCAGGAAACAAAAGTGGAACACCGACAAAACAAGACACAATTTCCAAAAGAAGAAGAGATACCAAAGGTTCTAAAAGAAGATCTTTATCCTTCCAATTTACTCGCCCCTCCTCGTCATAGATGCAGCATCGAAAATTTTCGCTCGTGGAAGACGGAGGTGGAAGTAAGACATACCTAGTAGTAGACGAGGCAGAGACGGAGGTGGTCACCTGAGTACTAAAAATAGCAAACAGAGCGACCAGTGGGAGGAACTCCCTCATATTCTAATGCTCTCTCCGAAGAAACATTGCTAAACTCGCCTATCCGGAAAGAGACGAAAATCGAGAGTCAGGGAGTCGGAAATCGGAACTCGGAACTCGGAAGAAACGAAGCGATCCGGTCGAAATCTCTCGCCTTCGGTGACTCGCCTGTGGAGTACACAGTACGCGCCGCTACTCGCGGGAATCAAATCCCTGTCCACCAAGACGTTTGCCCCACATATATTGTTCCTCCACAAAATTAGTGGCACGGATAATTCCACATGGCAATAACCAGTATCCTTACCGTATTTTCCGTCAAAAGTCGTACACCGGGGCTGCTTGCAAAATATCCGTGCAGTACTCGAACAGATCAGTGCGGCACTCGAACAAGTAACGGCTACGCTTTTTGCAGTTTGGTCGTTACCCTTTTTATCACTGCACTGGCCTCTCACAAGGAGCCCCAGTGTGCGACTTTTGATGGAAAATACGGTATTTCGAGGTCGTGGTCTATCGTGCATCATCGTGAAGATGGTAGGGAGATCTTGACGTGCGCTTGGAACTTCTTGACTTAAGTTTGGGACATGTTGGTTGTCAGAGATGCAATCGAGGCTTTAGTCTTCAAGTTTGGAAGAGTATCAAGCACACATGCTTCAATTGTGTAGAAGGATTTGAGGAAAGGAAACCTGGAACTGTAGACGACATGGTCGAGCATTTTGAGTGTGCCTGGCGAAGATCATTACCTCAATCTGATCCAATAAGAGTGAAAGGTGAGAAATACATACCACGATACATGGGATCTCGCCGTCCTGAAGACCCTACCATCGCCACCAACATCACATCAACAGGGGCCAATGTAAACCCAAGTCTAGAAGAAGAGGAATGAATAGATTATTATTAGTCTCAGACTACTATATGTCGTCGAAAGCGTTTGTCCACCTCATGCCAGGTCGCCACTGAGCAGCCTCAAGCCTCATCATGATCATCCACAAGAAATGAAAAGACCCACAAATGTGCACAACAACGAGTAAAACCGCCATGTATGCGTGAAATAGAGAGACAATGGTATCAACATATGAGAGCACCGTGACTTCCGCAAAGAAAGAAAGAAAGAAAGAAGCGGACCATCCTTGCCTGCATCCACGGCTATACTGCATGAATCAAACAACAGCAACCGAAGGGAAATCCAGCCGCATGTTGAAACTGTACTAGAACGCCGATGAAAATGGATAAGAATATCTGTCGAAGCGCAGGCCGCCGCCATGCAAGAAGCTTTTTATGTGAGGTCTCAAATTCGAATAACCTCAAATCTAGAAGCTATTCAAGCCATTCGTGTCTCCATGAATACCGAAAAAGTGGAACCTGTAAATGATATCAGCTACGTTAGAATTAGCTAGAGTACTGCCACACTTACCAATCTTCGACATTCAGAGTGGTAGGAACAATGGGACCCTGGCCCTTGCTGCTGTTACTCCAAGTATCATCGCCAGGGCTTGCCTGCTGACCCGTGGGGTCCAAACCCGACCACGCATTGGGATCACTGTTATGGGAATTCAACATTGGGGGCATGCCATTCCCTGACATTTGCTGACCATTTTGCATGTGACTCATGCCATTTCCCATTGGCTGATGCTGGTTACCCCTGGAAAGCTGCGGATCGACCAAGGCATGTTGATGATCGGGAGATACCGTTTGAGGAAAACCAAGATTTGTGTCTGCGGGGAAGAGCTGATCAGGTTGGAAATTTTGCCAAAGGTCGTGTGAGATGTTCGGTGAATTCCGCGTCACCAGGAAGAGTTCTGGGGGAGTTCCCGGGAACGAGAATGAAGGATTGAAAGGAGTTGTTGGTCTTGTGTTGCCTCGTGATGGAGCACCGCCCATGAACGCGTCACTAGATTGGCGCGCCATGTGCGGAGAGGCGGCAGTCATCTGTGGCATGCCATTCGATTGCGTAGGCAGCTCACGGGATGGAGTCAGCGCCGGGGTTTGAGGGCGTGACCGCTCGTAGGAGACTTGTGGAGCAGGCGGTCCATTGGAAAATGCCATAGTTTCCATGTCATCAAATTTGCGTTTAACGCCTTCTTCCTGTTTTGGTCTTGGAGGCTGGGCAGATTTGCGATGGCGTTTACCTGCAGCCTTTTGCAGTCTCTCCTCGAGGAGTTTGTTGCCTAGAATGGATTCGAAGAGTGTGTGAACCATCTTTGCCACCAGCCAGACTTTTGAGACCTCTTTCAAAGCATTCATGCAGATCTGGAGTCGTGTTTCTGTAGCCGCCACGATTTGCTTATTCGAGGAGCGCATTTGGTAGACATGCATGATCAATGCAGAGAAGAGTGAGTAGACAATGAATGCTGGCGTATAACGAATCTCGTTGTGAACTTGAAGATTCTCAATGATGGATGTAATCATACCCGCGGCTTGGTAAGCGATGTTTCGTGAGGGATATGCCATCTCTTCCTGGTATCCGACCGAATTAGCCTTTGGTGAACCAGCTGGCGGCATGTGTGCACGATGTAGCAGACAAAGTGTGGTGTAGTAATTAGAGTGAAGGAGAGCAGCCCAGAAGTGGTGGTTGTTCTTATCGTATTGTACCTCCTTCGGACAGTGCTGCAGCCAGTCTGCTAATGCCATGTCGCTATGAGTAAGATCCATCGCGTTCGTCCGCTTGAATTTCGACGCTACTGAGTATTGTTGTGACAACACGATGCCCATGATTTCGCAGAGCTTCACATAATTGATGAAGAATTGAACATGAACAGGTTCCGGCTGAAATTCGGCGGGTCGGTCTGGATCGTCCTCGAGGAAGTCGTCTTCGCTGATCATCTCGACATCGGAATCTTCTGGATTGATGGCCACCGGTCGTCCCAACGCAACAGCCACAGATCGATCTCGGGAGAACAAAGTCCACCATATGCGTTTCCATAGTCGCTTGTCAGATCGGCTGAGCTGAGACCCTTCTACGCTTCGATGCATCCCAGAGCCTTGGGCTACTGCCACTGCAACTCTGCTCCAGTAGAAGACGTTTTTGGTCACATCTTCTGGACCTTCCCAGTACCAGCCCATAAGCGTCAACGCCTGTACAATGGTTACTCTATCGTCTTCATAGTTAGCATCGTAGAGAGCCTTCGCTCGCTTATAGAATGTCATAGCTGCTGGTGTGGTCGAGCCACTCGAATCCATGAGCTGTGTATTCGTGCACACTCGAGAACCTGCCAACAGGATGGCCTGCAGCAGCAACAGTGACGGAGGATTCTTGGGATCTCGGTACTGTCTCATGAACCGACTCCTATTGATGACTGGCACCACAGGCGCCACCCACTTGAAGAAGGCTTCGACGAGTTCATCGCACAAGGCCCTCGGAGGCAGCAAGAAAGCACCGCGTTGGTGCAGAATCTCGATCTCCATGTTGTCCAAGTCATTTGCTCTCGCTTTTGCGCCTCGCACGTTGTCCGGAAGAGGATAGTGCACCACATCGCTCGTCCCATAGCGGTCGTGGACGAGTATAGACAAATTCGACGACTCTCCTAAATATGCGACCCGTCCAGCTTCTTTGATTGGTGCTCGTGCGAACTTGGGCTTCATGAATTGTACGTAGGTGCCATTGTGGGTTTGTTGCTGGGCAGCGTAGGCTTCGGATACGGTGGTCGAAGGAGTGCCATCAACGGCCTGTAACATGGCTGGACGGTTCGCCATCGAGTCGTCAGCCGGTGAAGCGGTAGCTCCTGGCGACATTGAGTTTTGGTGTTCCCCATCGCTGTAACTGTCCCAAGTGTCAGTGTCAGCGAATCAAGCATATTGCAACCAACATACACGTCGCCTTCTTTTTTGCCAGAGACAGTCTTTTTGCGTTTTGGCGTTGGTATTCTGCATTCTATTCCGAACGCTGTGCAATTGGTGCAGGGAACTGCGATGGTACTGTCAGATTGATCTCGAGATGGGTCGGACTGTGGCGGGCGTCGTCGCGCCGCGGAGGATTATCTGCAACGTACCTCCCAAGCTGGCAGCATCACAACGGACTTTGCGTGCATGGCAGGTCTATGAATGAGAAAGTGAGGGTTAGTATTCTTCGTCCTGCAAAACCTCGGTGCCGAGGCGGTGGGTGGAGGTTGGGCGTACCTCGCATGCTCGACTGGCTCTCTGACGACGGAAACTGGCATGACCTGGTTGTTGTGATGCAGACGCAGGCGTTGTTTTGTCGCCTGGCGACTCCAGCTGAGGTGGATTCACCATGAAGGCACTCGTGGTAGCCATACTCGCATGTACTGGACAGCTTCTGAGGGGGAGGTGGACAACGGTGAGTACGGACGCTGCGAAAAGCAAAATGGCGGGAGATTCTCTCTAGTGGCAATGGAACAGACGACTGGCTGGGGCCTGGTGGGGTGAAGAGATCAAATGCACTCTGTCGCCTGTTCCCCAGACTTTGTCAGGGATGTTGCAGGAGTAGAGTGGTTGATTGTTTGGCTCGAGGATCGACTAGGGGTACTCGGTACTGTGTACAGTAGAACTATGCGATGGCGATGGCCTCGACGGCGCGCTATGTTCGCAAGCCTTCACCCCGTTTCTTACGATCAGCCTACTATGGATGAGTAATTACCTGCCAAAGTACCTACCACCTACTACAAGACCACTCTCGCTGCAGAGACCCTATCCCAGTCGCCTGTTCCCCAGCATACGCCCAGGTACCTCCTACTACCCACCACTCCACCACAAGGCGCCATGCATGGCTATGCACACTTCAACGGCTCATTGGCCAGGTCGTGTTTGAGATGCCTCGGCTTGAAACAAATGCGCTCTGGAGACGTCCGATCTATATGAGATGCACCCGCATGTCGTCGTCCCCTTCAGTCGGTGCCCCAGTCCCTTCGAGAAGCCTTCTCAATGCATCCGGTCCCCCTGTCATTAGTGGATTGTGATAACACTGACTTCCCAATCTATCTGTCAACCCACATGCGAGTCCTCTCTGAACACAGTCACTTCCCCAGACTTCGACGCAGATGAAGAAAGGAAGCCCCTTGCAGTATGCAACTCTTCACCAAGCTCAGACCTTAGAGCTGGCCGTTGGAGGGACCCGATCTAAGCCTTGTGGGTCGCGTTGACTTCCGTCAGCGTCGTATAGGTACGTACCAGCTGTCTTTTGGAGTATCAACATGTCAACCCTGAGAGCTCATAATGGACGGGGTAAAGAGAATATGGATGAACAGCAGGGATCCAATGACTCCATATTCAAAAAAGTTGACTGCTTGTCTTGCGTGTGAGCCGTTTAATTTTTCTCTGTTCGAAAGCACTCTGAAGGTTAACAGAGGCACTAGACAGCCGTTTCATCTCCCACGTGGATGAACCTGCAAAAATACCCCAGGTCTTGACTCAGCGCTATCTCAGTCTGTCAATTGGCCCTTCAGGTGTACACAGTAGATTGTCCATGAATTTATCTGCCTGGGCCACCTTCTCTTGGCCATGTCCGTCACCTTGATTGCTACATCTGAAATCATTCGACACATGCACGGGTCTGACACGAGGTAGATTGCTGTTCCCACTAACGATAGTACTCGCTGTCTGATCATCATAGCATGAACGATGCAAATACGTCCAAATCTGAGTATGAGCTGTCTTTGGGTGGGCCGCTTTATGCTCGAAGTCCTTGCACTTGTAAAAGCGATGGTACGAGTGCGAATAACGCACCCTGATCTCCCAGGCATCTCACAGCGCCCAAGCAGGGTTGTCGTTTATAATTGCAGGCCATTGAATATCGCGTAAACTTCAAGAAGGAGCTTAATTCGGTGTTTGAGGACTGCAACAATTTGCTTGGAATAGTTTTGTAAAATTGCCTCGCCCAAGTTAGTCCTGAATCTGATAAGCATCCGAAAAGTCTGGACCCGCGAAACCTAAAGATCGGGAAAAGAACGAAATTGTCAAGCAATATACCGCTCTGAATGTCGGGACGTGCTTGCTGGATATGTAGGACAGCCAGTGATTTGGTCATGCCATCAAAAGAAAAGGCAAAACAGTGAATTTCGTGCTCCACGAATCACATGACGGTCTTCTTGCGGCAGTGCCAGTGGTTTTTTCACGTCCGATACAAATCGAAAGTTTCAGGCCTCAACATCATCCGGACCCTGACACGGTAAGGCGGGAGGCACGGCTGACGCAACAGGCTGTGGAGTAGGGCTGTTTCTCGAGCCTTGAATTTATCTTGTTATCTTATCAATGCTCACGATCCATCTGTGTAAGTAGAGAAAGGAAATTGAAGGGGTCCGTCTACAACATCATGTCTTTGCGGTGCGCAGATCTACCAATCTATATTGCTACGCAGGAACAGATAAACGGTTCTCGTTAGCTTCAAGATCATTTACACATGAAGGTACTATGCAGATGTATGCTCAGTCGAACTCTCGCATTACGCTATATCACTATTTCTATCTCCAAGACGGCCCGCAAGTTACATCCGTTTCATCCTGTCTACGAACCTGTTGATTTTCTCTCCTGGAAGGCGATGCTGATGCAGCTTGGTGTTTTGAGTGTCTCATGTCGAATCTTTGCCGCTCAGGTCATATTTTACACTCGTTGTAGTTTTTCTCTACGGTTCTTCCAGAAAACTATGATCCACGCACTCCAACTTCAAGACTCTACAGCTCAATGCGGCGTCCTATCCTGACCGTCAAAGGACAACCCATCAAAGGACATTCTGCGGCGTTCGACCTATGAGCTTTTTTTACAGCCATATTCAGCTTTCGCGGAACATGCGGACAATAGCGAACTATTAAACCGGTGCTCTTAGTCCCATTCAATATCATCCTCGTAATACCATGTACTTCTTGGCATCTTCTCGAGTGGTTGCTCGGAGTGGCTGAACATCTCCGATGCACGTACATTGGACCTTCCTTGTTCCACGACCACGACGAACCATCCATGCAATCAATCCCTAGATATGACAAGGGCAGGGGAAGGACAGGGACATCACATACCCCAGCTTCCATCTCTGAATGGAATAAATCCACGTAGTCCTTCACATGCATCTACTATTACCTTCATCCAGTTTAACTCAAGTTCGCGGGGCTTCAAGTTGTCCAATTTTGGCAATGTCGCGTGGGTCGTTCACGTTTACGAATGTCCTAAACAAGACTACAGAACACCACCACATTTGCCGCTTGAAATACTTCTAATGTCAACGGAATGAACAAACCGCATATTTCACTTTGTTGTGGATGACATTTCGGTCCTGCAGAATGTCACTCTCCGGCGAGACACTCACTGCGCAAAGCTTTCCTTCCACATCGCTTGGCGACGAAAATGGAAGGAAATCACCCTTCTTTACGCAAGAATCGGGCCGGAAAGACGGAAGGAAAACATCCATTTCTCAAGTTTTCTATAACAAGTAAGTCTAGTCGAGATATTGATTTTCTAAGATCTAGTAACGTGACTTAATCACGAGTACGAGCCTAAATAGGGCTGTACGAGGTTCGTATAGGAGCCAGTGTGGCTAGTCAAGGCTGTAATCTGGTGTCGATTCGCCCGCGTCTCCTCATGGAACGCCCCTCGCTAAACCCTGTTGCTAAGTTGGGCATCTGCCTCGGTTAGATTGGAGAGAGAAACGCACCTCCATTTCCGACCACTCGCGCTCCGTCCGTCTGTCCGTCTCACGTCGCTATGTCTTTGCAACGCGGAGTACCTCCGTACTAACAACGGGAGAGTCCAATCGCTCCTCGTGGCAAGGCAATTACAGTTCGTCGCGGGATGACCTGATGTGCACAGCATCGGCGATGGCAGACTTTTCTTCGCGACATGTTTAGACTTTGTCGAGGAGTAAAGGCGTCCGCGATAAGAAAATCGCGGATAATACGAGAAACATCCCTACAAGGCTGGAACTTCCGAGAAAAATGCATGGCTAGCTGGCTGGCTGGCTGCTCATGAACGGGAACGGGAACGACCCACCAGCGGATTGGGGAAACGGATATAAGTGGGCGTTATTTGGGCGAGTGTTAGAGAAGTGCCCTAGCTAGCTATCATATCTGTGTAAGACGTTATAGTGGGGGGCGTTTGATTTTCGTCGAATGAGTATAAGGCTGAAAAGATGCCTGCGTCGCACTGAACATTCTCGGCAGGTGTCGACGGCCTTAAAATATAGAACAGGCAGATAAACACGACAACATACTCCTTGACAGAGTATATGAGTTCGAAGGTGCCAGTACACCATCTAGGGAGCTCCAAATCGGATTGGCAACTTATGGAGACCGAAAGGAACGCATCTGTCAGTTGTTCAGTCGTACAGGCAGAGAACAAGCAATTGCAATAGCAATTCACATTTATTAGCTACGCCACTTCTGGTCATCGAAGTGGTTATTTTATGCTCTCTATGCGCAAGCATTTCCTCTTCGACCACGTTCCTGCTGCGAACCCAGCAAAGACTGATAGGATTACCACGAATATGATATACCCGACTCTGGCAACGCTCACTACTCTTCAAGAAGTTTAGTTCGTTGTGTTTCTTAAACAGACGACTGGCAAATGCTTGCAGTCCAATACCGATGAAGAAAGATAAATCAAAGCAGAAAGATCGGCTGCTGCCACCACTCTTGCCCCATAAAGTCGATAGCAATGCTGCTGACATCTTCGCTCAATCTCTCCTACCGAAGTGACGGCGTGCATGATTGCCAGCCGCCCATACCAACTGCAAAAAGGGCTTTGATAATTGCAAGCCGACTTTCTATACCATACAGAATAGATTTATCGGCAATGGCCTAAAGGGCCCACTTATCCCCATCTTCTCATCTGACCTTGGCATCGCTGAGATTGAGCTCAATGAAAAGCTTTATCTGGTGATGTAATTCCGACTTTTGAAACAGTTAAGAAAGGGACATGACGTGACCAGAAAGGACAAGTTTCAATGGTTTATTCCACCATATCGAAGAAACCAGTTTTCGAAGGTCCCGGTCCCAGCTTACCGCTCTCAATCAGTTTCCTGCATTCTCTGCTAGCAAATTGGCCTTCGAGATCATCACATAAGTCCACTGCAACATCCTTCCCTCCACTCACAGCTCGTCCATCAATCGTCTTGTCTGATAGAATTCTCAGAACTACATTGACGACGTCGGATGGCTCCCCAACCGCAAACCCCTTTTCATTCTCAAGCCACGGCAATCTATCATGACTCATCGGCGTATCAATGAGTCCCGGTGCGATGAGATTCGTCCGTAGATTTGGAAGTCCCAACCACGGCTGACGAGATGAGTAGCGTAGAGAGTGGAAGAGACCTCTAACTGCTTCCTTGGAGCAGGTGTAATCGAGCCAACCGGGCGGATTGATGTAGGCTAGTTGCGACGCGATGAGAATGAGATTCTTTTCTGTTTCTGGAGATTGACGAAAGTAGTGGAGGGCGAGATGAGTTGTATAGAAGACGCCTTTGATATTTACGTCGAGAGTTATCATGGATGGAGCGGTAGGGTCTGCTGTTGAGGGTACTTCGGCGAGGAGAGCAGTCACGGGTGCGCCCATAAGGCCAGCAAATGGGATGACGATATCCAAGGTCTTGTGTGGATTGGATGAGATTGCGGACTTGAAAGCAGAGAGAAGACTTGGATATGACGTGACATCGGCTTGCACAAAGTTCATCCTGCTTTTTCATCAGTAATATTTCAGATAAAGCACCTGAAAGTTTTGGGGGCGAGTTAGATTCTACGTACTTAACATCGTGTTCCTTCTCTATTTTTTGCACGAAAGCGCTGCCTCCGGCTTCGTTCAGGTCCACCACCGTGACAAAACATCTGTGGAATCTTTCAGCAATTTCATCCTCTCCATCTTCAGCTCTTTGAAAATCCCACCCTGCTTTTGCGAGTGCGACAGCAGTAGCTGCGCCCAGGCCCGAAGCTGCTCCAGTAAGTAAAGCACACTTTCCTTTCAATGAGGTAAGGTCCAAGTCGGTGCTGAAGTTTACTGGAGGGGTCGTATAAGGAACAAATGACGAAGATGTCATTGTGGTTTGGAGGGTTGCGGAATTTGAAGTATAGGAGAAACGGGCGAGGAGCTTATAAAGGCACTTGAAGACAAGATTGGCACGACTCTGCCGCCATAGATTGGCACGACTCTGCAGCCATAGATATGGCAGGGCACCACATGCAAGGCAGTGGCGAGCTGGACATGTTAGAGCTGCAGAAGGCTTATGCATGCAAGGAATTGGCTTCGAAGAGGGGCTCCGGCTCCGTACGAGTATCTGCAAGATACTTGCACGAACATGATGGCCATGCAGATCAGTAGTAAGCGTTATACTGTACATGTACGCTTTACTTACTGGACCTGTCGCTCCATCTGTTTCATGCGCGATGCCTACACGTTCAGATTGGAAGGCTTTTTCACACGGCACTCTCTCTTGAAGCCCAATCGAGTCATGCTATCTTCTCAAATGGAGAGAAGTTTGGTCCCGGTTGTCGCAAATCCTCTCGCTAGTCCAAGCTGGGTACGACGTGATTGAGAATCAGATCAGATGAATGTACAGATGATCCTGGAAAAGCCTTGTCCTCATCGAAGCAACTTCAAGATGATAGAGCAGGTCCACTCCACGATAGTCTGCCAGAATCATGAGGTTAGGTAGTTGTTGAGTAAAGACAGTCACTTCAAAGGTCGGAACGTGTTCAATAGCAACGAAGACTAAATAGGCATAGCTTCGTTCATCTATCCGTCCTCCCAGTCCTGCTGGCCCCCTCCGCGAACTTCACCTCTTCCATCATCATCAACATCAACATCGTCACCATTGGAACTCCATCAAATTACAATCGACACCCACGACTGCTCCAGCGTGACCACTCCGATGATGTGGAGCACCATAGGATGCCCTCACTACATCCTAGGAGACAGTTTTGGAGAGGTGTCCTGCCAAACTGGAGCTTCAGTCACTCCTTCCACCCCATACTCCTACGCAAGAATATTTTGTAGAAAGAGTGTGTCTAATCACTTTATCTAGAAATCAACAATTACAACTCCAATTGTGATTCTTATTGATTTTATTCTTACCTTACGCCATCCGACTTCGTTATAGTGGTCATGGAGAACAGGAAAGCCACGGAGAAGATCCAAGGCAAGGAAAAGAGTGAAGCCGAGAGAGGACGACCAAAATCCGACGATGGGCTCCCACAAGGACAAGATGCGGATTTTCCCTCTCTTCCATCGAAAGTCAAACCTGCTTTGAAAAATGCGCCACAGATCACGCAAGTCCCGTGGGGCAGCTGGAGGAGAGGACCACCAGGATCAGGCGATAAACTGTCACAGCCATCGGAGAGCTTGTCCTCGCACCTCCCAACTCCCTCATCTATGAGAGACTGTCCTGCCGCACAATTATTGTTGAAACGTACTCTGCATGCTCAAAGAGAGAAAGAATTACAACCCAGCAACACGCTTTCACAAGCATCGGAGCCAAGCATGGATCCGCATCAGTTCCCCGCTTTGTTAGGAGGAGAGGAACCTACCGTGAAAGATCCACCACGGGGCACGGAGAGTCCTGATATTACGCCATCAGAAACAAGCAAAGCCATTGGATCAGTACAAGCCTGCAACAAGCATTCGCAAGCATCAGACTGCACAGATTCGTATCACTTTGCCAGATTGTCAGTCAGAAGTGAATCAGCTGTGGATGATTCACTACGGAACCTAGGAAGACCTAACACTGCACCATCGAAACCAAGCAACGCCACTGGGTCACCAGAACCCAGCACCACGCTTCCGCATTCATTGGAGAGAATGGACTCGCATCAATACACCGTTCCATCTGTGAAAAGCGAGCCTGCTGTAATGCATTCACCACGGGACAAGGAGATATCCAATATTGCACTATGGAAACCATGCTTAGGCGCTCGAAGCCACTTTGGTCCGCGCTGTGTGACCAATTCGATTTGCTTTTGGCCACCACCACCAGTCGAGAAGCTAGATCCACCCCTGCCACTTCCCATGAAGTATAGAAGGATTCCGCCAGGGGGTTTAACAGAAGCAATGATAAAGCAAATATGGAAAGAACCGCCCAACGTTGCAGAGAACAGTAACGTTGCAGTTTCAGCAATGAAAGCAACGCAAAACAGCGTGGTGGTAAGTTCACTAAGGCGTAAAGAGAATACCAACGCTGCACGAGCAGCCGCGAAGGAACCCAACGGTACACCATCAGATCTGTCAGCAATGCTGGAAGAATTGTGCAGAGGCACAGAATTCATTAGTCCTGCACCAGCGCCTTCGGGATTAATGCAACGATTGAAACGGTTTTCCAGAGGCGAAGAGAATTACAATACTATACCATTACCAATCCCAATATCATCGCCGGAACGACCTCTGGGAGTCACGGAAACCACTAATACTACGGGACAAGCCCCGCGTACCCCTAACCAATTGAGAAACCTCTTTGGCGGACCACCTCCCCCAAATGCCCCAAGGGGTCCGAAAGTAATGATGGGGCCATACCGAGGCACGTAAAATCAACGTCGTTGATGAGATGGAGAGGGTGATTGATATTTCAGCGTAAGACGTTGGATTTAGTAGGGACTACTGCATCGTTGAGTTTGAAAAATTTGTTGTGGAACGTGTTGTTTTGATAGAAGAGGGGCTAAGAGTTTTTGTTACTATCGTTGAGTAGACGAAAGAATAGAGATGCGCTCGCTGTCATATTCTTATTTTGACTTTCTGTGAGAAGAGAGGTGTGGAAATAATGTTCTTTTACGTACTGCTCCTTCCTTGTTCTTGAACTTGAGATTTGAAGGAACGCCCCCCTCCCCCCTTGATCTCTGAGATGGGGATCAAGAGTTCTCTGGTAGTGATTTTTGGTAAGTACTTGAATTAGTTAGCTATCTTTCACTAAAGCTGTTGTTGTTGAGGTCAGGGATGCGATTAAAAATAGGTTAGTAACATTAGTAGTAGATACCAAATGAGCGAGGAAGTAGGTTTTAATTAGCGACAGAAGAGTAAAGGAATATTTATCTACTATAACCTCTTTTTTGATTTTTCTAGTAGGGGCTCATATTGGTATTTTCATTCTCATTTTTGATCTTCTGATGTATCTTAGAGTAGATTCCCAACCCTCGACCACGATCGATATATTCCAAGCTATCTACTTTGTACAAATTTGTCTGCGGAAAAATACTCGATTGATATTCCTACTTGTACTCAAATATAGCCACAAAGAAAAAGAATTACATAGAGCAGGTCTTCAATCATCACCCCCGTACTATCCTTACACCATCCATCTCATTACCACCACCACAATCGCTCTCACCCGTCAAAACAATACTTCCTAAAACAAGCCTCACATTCCCCAGGTAACTTGACCCCTGTCTTCATAACAACCGCACACCCCAAACAAACACCCCACCCCTTCCCCCGTCCCTGACTCCCAATCCCCACCCCATTCTCCATCATCCCATCCGTCTCCTCAACGCTAAACTGTATCTTCCCCGTCGGCACCCCAGAAGCAAACGTATAATTCGTATTCGGCAAATACACAATCGTCAATTTATCGACATCCCTGCATCCGAAAAACGTAGCCCGTTTATTCAGACCCTTTTCGATGAAGACGTTTACCGCTGGGATCGGTGGCATTCTGCTCAATCCCAGTTCGCGGGCGCGTTGGTAGGTTGCTAGGATCTCGGTGCCGTTGGGGTAGTTGTCGGGGGTATCTGCTGAATTGTCGTTTACCAATAGCACCTGGACGCGGGAGGCGGGTTGGATGAATGGCCAGATGGGGTTGTTTTGTAACCCGCTCCCACCATCGACGAGATAGATTTCCTTGTCTGCGGAGATGGATGTGGCGGGGGCGTAGTTTTTAAAGGGGTTTGGATAGGCGCCATAGACGTCGCGGGTGGCGTTTGGGTGTGGGTGGCCGTTGTTGAGAAGGGGTTGGATTATACCTGCTAATGCCTCATCGCGCGTTCCCGTCTCGCTTGTTGAGGAGGGACAAAGGGTTAGGCTGAAGATGGAGGACGAGGTACCGGCGATGTAACCTAGGTTATCGTAGTTTTGGATGCATTTGCCTTGTTCCGTGGGGAGACCATTGGAGAGATTTGTTCCGAGGTATTTTGTTGGTGTGAATGCATTGACGTTCTTATCCCAGCTGCCGAATTCGTGCGGGGTGAACTCGTATTGGGTTGCGTTGGGAGTGGGTCTGCAGTTGCCGAGTTGGATGGCGAGGGCTGTGATGATGGGGTATGGAGCGTTGAATTGGGCGAGGTTTGATTTGCTAGTAATGGATGAGGAGAGGGTGGTTGAGACGCCTCCGTCACCGCTGTTGATGTATTGGTAGCCCAGGAGTCTCCCGTATGGATCTGTTAGCGTAGGTTGGAATCCGGCTGCGCCTTTGAACAGGATGTCAGCGGTGATGGCTGGAATTATGCTACTCGCATTGCGTCCACCAGGCATGAGGATCGAGCTATTGAACGCCTCTTCCCACAAGTTGTCTCTCAAGGAGCTCATCGTGGGGTAGTTGTTACCGACAATCGAGGACAGCAAAAGCGCTCCGCCTGAAAGACCGGCGATATAACCCAAACCTTGATAAATTCCACTCGTCTCGAGTTGACTGTCACGGCTGTCAAATGCATGGATAACTCCCGCGCCTTCCAATGCACTTCGATAGCCGCCTCCACTGATGGCGAGGCCGACCAGCGGCAAATTGCTCGTAGCGAACTCTGCATTGGTCCTCTTCAACCAAGTCGCGAGAGCCGCATCCGCTTTCGGCTTGCGTTTTGATATCCAAACAGACTCAGATTGCGAAAGACCATTGGCGGGTCGAAGTAGGGAGCCAGCTGGACACGACGTAGAACTGGGTACGTAACCACCACTAAGCACAATTTGACGTTCTGTGGAAAATAGTTAACAAGTCGTCAGACAGTTCCGGTCCGGAAGTAGATTCCGATGCGGAAGAATGAGCTCTTATACTATTTTAGTTACGCATCTGGCAGTCCGATTTCTGTCCGAAGACGGCGATGAATCTGTAGCCAAAAGCAGAATCTGGATCGTGATAACAAGCTGGGCAAGAAAGTTACACATACCATCGTGTGGGATCGCAGCTCCGGCAGTATATGTTGACAACAGAAAAGCGATAAGCGTCCACTGGGAGATTGGAAAGAGCGTCATATTGAGGAAATATTATACGAGACGAGAAACAAGTTGAAAATAAAAGAGAAATGAGGAAACCTACACTGTTATCATGTAGAATCGGTGGTTCATGTTGTTTAGAACCGACGTGCCTACTATGTCCATCGACTCATGGCGCGCTCTGGAAACCGAGTTACCTAGTAAAAACTGACAACGTGCTTGTCTGTGTGGGCAGGACACGGTCGGGACTCGGAATTATCATTGGAGGACTCCTGTAGAAACCGCCACGAGCAACTCACATAATAGGCTCTGTGATGTTGAGGGTAGGTGCGTGATGAAAAGCTTCTGGGAGTTTCCTGTTTTTGAGGGTGAGTATCGCAAGGATTGTGAAGATCCGTCCGTCGCCTCGGAAAAATGACTCTTGTTCGTATCGGACTTCAGCCTCAACCGAGCCGTTTGGGCAATCGAATGCATCCATTATTGTGTTGCACGCTACTGATTATCGAAAGGTGTTATGGTGAGTAATTGGTGATCAGAACGCGTCAAAACCGCGACACGCCCATGACAGGGAAAACGCCAGACACACCGAACACAATCAGCCTCCAACCTTGACCAACCACCCATTTCAAACCAAAAAAATCAAGCCGTTGTCCCTGGTATTCACAGTGCCGTCTTCAGCCTACTTGTACTGCGTTGGTGGTGCGCCGGCTGGTGGGTTGTAGTACGTATTGTTTGCGCCAGTGCCGCCGTTGTTGTATTGAGGCATGTCGTAATTTGCCTGCTGTCCGCCATTGTAAGCCGGCTTTGGTGCGGTAGGCGGAGGTGCATATCCGGTCTCTTGGCCCGGTCCTGCATTGTAGTTCTGCTGTGCGCCGTATTGTGTTGTAGGAGGTTGATAGTTGTTGTTGTTTGCTTGTGCACCGCCCACACCAGGCATCCATCCTGTACCGTAAATTGGGTTTCCGCCCTTTGCGCGGCGACGTCGGGAAGTCCTGAGGGCTTGCGTCAGCGGCTAGTGAGCAATGGACGTTGGGTAAGCCTACAAGCAGGTGCAGAAGATGAAGGCGAGGAAGAAGAAGATGATGAGGCCAGCCAGAAGCCAGCGACCCCAATTACCCCAAGCAGAGGAGCGACATCTGTATCTCCCGAAAGTGTCGTAGTAGCAGCTTTGGTAAAACATGTTAGCCGTGTGTTCAGATATGGTTGTTGTTGTTCTTGTTGTTGTAGTCGTAGCTGTTGGTGGGGGCTTACTATCTTCTGCGCACGAGGTTATTGAGGGCGTTGATGTGTTCCATGGTTGAAGCGAGGTGATGGTATGGAAGGAAGTCTTCAGGATAGTACGAGAGAGTTATTATAGGCACTCGTAGTGGTTTATGAGGCAGGTTTGGTTTGGATGAGCTACGAGTACTTAGGTAGACTGGGACGGGGACTACGAAGACTACTAGTACCTGCCTACTAGTAGTATTAGTAGTAGTATTAGTAGTAGTATTAGTAGTAGTACCTCCTAGTAGTCCTACCATAGGTAACAGTTCTATCGTCTTCTACTCCAGCTGCGCCACAAACTCGGCTCTCTTGGGTTCGTCGATCTTGGATTTGCATGCGATTGCTGCGTCCAGCTGAGAGACCCCATGATGGCTGCACTCGTCATCAGAATGCCTTGGATAGAACTACTTGGCAAGCAGAAGGACCGAACCTGAATCATCCGGCGCTGCGCTTCGTCGGGGAAGAGCCTTCAACCTTGGAACAATACCCCCATTCTCCCTCGTCCAATCACCAACATGGACCATTTCAAACATGACTTAGACTTCTTCAAGACTATTCCGTGGTGTTGCGCCCTCATAGAAGATCCACACTACGCCTTTACCATCACCTTCGCTCGCCAACCAAAACCAAACCAGGAGGATGAGCTTCTGGCGAGAACCCTCAAGACTGGCTCAACCATTCCCACTGTGGTTTCGTACTACAAGAAACCGACGTCTCCCACCGCGCCGATTGAAGAGCTGAGATCTCTTGTCTCCGTTGGACCAGGAGTCAATGGATGGCAAGACATGCTTCATGGTGGAATTGCTGCCACCTTGCTCGACGAATTGATGGGTGTTCTTTTGCACCTCAATAACGATTTGCTCAAAGCACGAGCGAGGGCAGCCGGAAAGGTCCATGAGCATACAAACACAGTCACCGCCGAGTTGACCATCAAGTATTTAAAACCAGTCAGTACACCTCAAACTATGCTCATCCGAATTTGGCTCGTCAAGATGGAAGGGCGAAAGGGATGGATCGATGGGGCAATCGAAGACGCCAAAGGAAACGTGATGGTGAAGGGAAGTGGATTTTTTATTCAGCTACGACCTCCCAAGATGTGAAAGACCAAAAGCAGTTTTCTTGAGAAAGTTCCAAGTTCCCCTCCAGACTCCTGAGAGCATCCGAACAACCTGAACACAGTGTCCATCGATGAAGATTGGGATGCTATTGGCATAATCCTGGCAATGTTCTTAACGTCAGACTCAAACGGTGAGAGTTTTCAATTCTTCGGACAAGACGAGAATTCTGGTCGGCAATGTAGATCAGTGACCTTCGTCGAATTTTGGAAGGCCGCGCTTTCCATAGAACTACCTGTGAGCCATAGGTATGCCATGAGTGGAACAGGTTAGGTCCTTTTGCTGTCCGTTCTTTAATATTCTGGCACAATTGAAGCAGCTGGCCAACTTGATTTCTCTATTTAACCATCAAGTTAACGCGCTGCAGCATACCTGGCCCTTTCCCATCATTTTGCATACCAGAGCCATTGTCGAAGTCCGACCTCGGAGAGCCGTTCCCGCATACAAAGAGAAGACATTATGGCCATCATCTCGTTTGACTCGGCTAAAAACTTTAATTGCTCGTTCTGACGTTTTCATCAAAGTCGCCGATTCAAGCCTGCGCGAGCCGGGATGGCGGTAGTTCTAGTGCTCGATTTGGGCTCAATCTGCTACAGCCGGACGTCCAGGCGAAGCATCGCGAACTGGCCTTACGTTCATCCTTGCTCACATCCTATTCACCCAAATTGCCTCTCATTTCTCCACACTGTCCTTCAACTGGGAAACTCGGCTATGCGACGGCCACGTCTACATGTTTAGTGAATCATCAAACGTTGATTGACACCCTTATCTTAATCCGTACGATGGAGAGCATGTAATGTACAACATAGCGAAAGTCATTCATTTCACCCGACCTGTAGAGTCATTCTTCTCGTCTTTCTCTTTCAAGAAGATCAAAATCTTTATAATTAAGTTCAAGTAGGAAGTAGAAAATGGAGAAGACCTTTGGAGGCCTCGATGAACCTTGAATTCCCCGAGCACAATAGTATTAATAGTGTAGGAACGATGACATATCATCTTTGATGACTTCTAGTCTCCTTCTGCTTTACATTCTATTACAACACCATACCCATTTCTATATTCGCTTATTATTGCTTCACGATGCGGGTCTCTCACTCTCTTGTTTCCGCTGTTTTCCTTCAAATCGCTGCATCAGCCTGCACACGGAAAGGTATCAGCACGGCTCTCGACAACTTCTTCTTGGCAGCAATCACGAAACAACCACTCTTCACTACTCCAGAAATCAAAATAAGTTCAAATGGATATCCCCAAACCACCCTCAACAACACACCATACGCCAACATAACCTGGCTCGAGCGCCCCGAATTCAAAGTCCAAGCACTAGATGTAGTCGCTTGCCAAGGCGCCCGATACACGGTGTCTCGCCAGAAAAACACTACCGGTGGAGAAGAACCAGCTCTCGTATCTCTACGTCTCGCCCTGTCCGACAACGATGGCCCGATCACGGAACTGGAAATCCTGAATATAAAAAATGGATCCCATTACTTCTTCCGTCCGGATAGATTCGAAGACAGAACACCGCCTATATTCAATTCCTCCCAAGCCTTCCCACCCGGCGCCAGTCTCCTCAATACATCCATTCTTCCCCGCAAAGAACTCATCGCCGTCGCAAACACATATATCGACGGTATCCAAAGCGGCAATAACACGGGTGTCAAAGCCGGACCGACATGTCTACGCATCTCCAATGGTGAGATGGACGGGAGGCATTGCGATCAGTATTTGGAACAGTTCAAATGGCCTGTTGAGAATCGACGGTGGATCGCTGATGCGGAAACGGGGGTTGCGTTTGGGTCCATGATTTTTCGCGGGGCGTTGCAGACGCCGGTGGATACGGGGGATGTGGTTATGGAGTTTATTGCTGTGAAGGATGGGAGGATTAGGGAGATCAGGGCTGCGGTTGCTTATACGAAGAGGGATATTAAGTCTGCGTGGCCAGAGGATGCGGTGAGGAGTTATGCTGGTGCGTGATGATGTTGAGCGTGGAAGAGGATGGTCTGCATATTTGGAGAACTTCGGCAACATGTTATTGTGGTCGAAGGGCTTGTTGGCTGGCCCTCGCCGTTCTCGAAGTAACAAACTGTCCATTTACCGGCCGAAAAGCAGCATGTAGCCCACGCATAGGCCGTAACGTATTCTCCCTTTCCCATGTCTCCGCTCGCTCCGGCTCCCATCGATAACTGTATAGATAAGTCTCAGTATCCGATCCACCTCCCCCCTCCACGCCAGACTTCCTCCAACTATGACGCAGAAACTCGACAACTTCTTTCCCAAAATCCTCTAAATAATCAAGCATAACCACCGCCAACGCCTCATCCTTTTCCGCAATAGCCTCGACATACTCATCGATCAACGTATCGGTCATCGGAATCTCCCGTTCCCAGCCAAGAGAAAAAACATTCTTACCCGTCTCCCCCGGCGTCTCGAGAATACATTTCGCATACCTTGCCGTTAATTTTGCGACGATTTTACCCACCTCGTTTCCACTCCCTTTTGATACGGTTGTGTTTTCGTAGAGATACCTAATCAAGCCCACAAGCGCTGGACTCTGTTCAATCGACTTGGGATAGTCGTATTGTAAATCCGCGACGTGCTCTAGGACTTTCGCCGCTAACGTCGGGATCAGGTATTTTGTTGCTATAATGTAGACTTCGATGTGTTCTCTTATTCTGTCGATGCCGTAGTGGAATGTTGGGGTTGATGATTTGAAGGGGTCGACGTGTGGGGCGGTGTAATTCCCTTTGTAGAAGAATTCGATCATTTGGTTTATGGCTTGGATTGGTTCGTCGGAGAAGTCGATGTATGATATTTCTTTTGTTTCGTCGTCGGGACTGGGTTTTGTTTTTGCCCAGGGCTTTTTGAGGGCGTTGGATATGAAGGAGCATTGGGGGCAGATTATTATTTTGTGGACGGGGATGGAGATGTTGAATTTGCAGATGAGCAGGAGATCGGTGTATTGCTTTGAGGTGTAGCAGCTAGGGAATGGTATATCAGATGTTGGTCGTAGGTGAAGGGTGAGCTTGCAGTGGGTGACTTACAGGGAGATTGCCTCGTTGGCTGTGCTGGCGGGGTTTATGGGGGCGGAGAGTTGGTTCTTTAAAATTGGTTCCACGTTTGCGTTGTTGAGGATTATGTCGAAGCTGCAGCAATTCATTGTTGTAGAGTTAGTGTTGATCGAAGTGAGCATTATAAAGGTATGATCAGACGTGATAGTAAGGTGAATACATGGGAGCATTTATATCTAAATAGATAGTACAAAGGACAGATGCATCTGTTTATACAATCGACTTGTTGGCAAAAAATATCTTTTAGTACAGTAGCATCACATGCAAGCTGAGAGAAGAGTGGCAGGAAGCAGAGCATTTCATTCACCGTTATGTATCTTGGTCATCGTGATCATATCCGAGGGCTTCAAGAGCAAGAACACGGGTGTGCCAATCTTTGATCGAAATGAAAGTGTCAGTTCAGGAGCTACCTTTTCCTTCTTTGTCAAAACCAGATTCCGACTCTGTAGCCTGAGGTTGAGGAAAAGAAAAGGCAAAGAGGAAGACTTCGAACCGGAGGTCGAAACCGTGCTGGCCCGTGATTGTCCGCTCCTGTCCCAATTCGATCATCCTCTTCCCACTCCAAACTTGCTTCTTGGCAATCAATCAACCTCTATCAAAATGTCACAGCAAGAATCTTTCACAGGAGAGACAATCTCGGATAACAAGACCACAAAGACGGACGATTTCACGACCCTTGCCACACCACCAGTGTGTGTAGCTGATTTCTGCCTCATTCCCATCGGCACCCCAACGGCCTCGGTATCAAATGAGGTGGCCCAAGTGCAAAGGTTGCTCAAGAAATGCGGGTTAAGCTATTCGATGCACTCTGCTGGCACAACTGTCGGTAAGTCAATGTATCCCCTTTGTTCCACATAGTCTGAGTTGTTCAACGGGAACGGTGAAGACGTTCGCTGACGGCGTCTATCAGAAGGATCATGGAACGATGTTATGAGGGTCATTGGACAATGCCATGCTATGCTCCATGAACGAGGTGTCTTGAGGATTCAAAGTGATATCCGGGTGGGAACTAGGACGGACAAGAGGCAGAAATTTGAGGATAAGGTTAAGAAGGTGGAGAGTCTTCTGGCGAAGGACGAAGAATAATCAGCCAGTCCGGTGTGAACAGCACTCTTTGCCCAAGCATCTTGCTCCACGGAGTCGGGTCGTATTTCAGCAAGCAGGGTCACTGCTGTTCTTTGCCTTGATGAGAAATTTTGATAAAGTCTTCAAGACGCGAGCTCAACGAATCAAGATCCTGCTATGGGTTAAAGTTTTTGCTTCGTGATGAAGACCAATTTCGTTGGACGCGTCTTGTGTATATATTTGCCTTTGTATAGGCACATTCTTCGCGTGTGCCCTAGGGATTTTTCCATGCATGGGCATCGGAGTATGTCGGCTCGGCTGCCTCCTTTTCCACCGTCTGCATTTGGCGCCTTGCATGCTCAAAATCCTTTGAGCTGCAGGTCCCTAGCATCTATCAACAGCCAACACTCTCACCCCATTCACAGAATACTCGGCCCAACGAGAATTCCTCGTCCTCACCATTTCAACTTCTACAGCCGTGTAGAAACACACGCGAACCTTGTATACAAATAATACGACCCCCCTGCTACGATCTGTTCCAGCTTCTTCACAGCTGCACACGACACCACCAAGACACTTTCCGGCACGCGATTGACTTCTTCAAATTTGTCTCTGTTCGATGATCGTCCCCAGAGCCTGTCTCGACATCGTTCCCATCCATCATCTCGAGCCTCGCCACTCGTAATTAACCCCAACAGCCTTATCGCTTCGCTTCCGGACGTCATACATCATGGCTTTCAATTTCAACTGGTCGCCGCTCATTGCCGACACCTCGCGGGCGAGAGAGATGCTCACCACAGCCCTCAACAAGTCCCCGAAACCTCCTATAATCGTGGATGATATCATTGTCACCGAGCTGAATCTGGGAGAGACTCCACCAAACCTGGACATACTGGAGATTGGAGATTTGGCTGAAGACCGCTTCAGAGGCATCTTCAAAATGTCTTACACTGGAGATGCATTTTTGACACTGAAAACAAGAGTGCAGGCAAATCCGCTGAACACGTACTTGTCGACACGGCCTTCCTTTGCTTCTCCACAGCCTCTTGCCGCAGACTCAGGTCTGACGATACCCTTGGCCATCACACTGTCAGAGATTCGATTATCAGGCTTCGTTATATTGGTCTTCTCGCGTCAAAAGGGCATGACACTGGTGTTCAGGAATGATCCCCTCGAATCGCTCAAGGTTTCGTCAACTTTTGATTCTATCCCTTTCGTCCGAGACTATTTGCAACGCGAAATCGAGAAGCAACTGCGGAATTTATTCATGGAAGACCTGCCGGCAATATTACATCGGTTGTCACTTCGCATGTGGTCGCCAGAGTACCGCGAACTCGATGATCGATTGATGGATAAAGAGAACGATAGCACCCTCCCGGTCGATCCCTTGAACACTCCACCACAGGATCCTGTGGACTGGTTAAATACCGTCTTTGAAGATTCGGATCTACCTTCACTGTCGCTCGACCCGTCGACAGAGACGAACGCGTCCTTTTCGCAAAAGAACCTATCCCGCCTCGCCGCACTTTCCGACTCGCACCGCACGTTATCCCTCTTCACGCCTCCCATGCGCGATACGATTTTCCGGGCTTGGACAGGGCCTGATGCGAAAGCTACCACAGGGGTACAGACTCGTCTACAATCTGCTCCCACCATCTCGCGAAGGAATTCTACACTCGGCAGTGCCGCATCAAGCGCTATGAGCGATGTTGGCAGCGATTCTATCTCCCGAGCTGCATCGAGCGCAACTTCATACACATTTAATGCGTCTACAAGTAGTCATAATGGCAGACCGAGGAAAGCTAAGAAGCGAGTCATTGACCTGAGGAAAAAGAAGGATGTGGATGACACGGCGTCCGAAGCTGGCACGGCATCTACAACTCCAGAGCCCAGTATCGCACCCTCATCAGCGCCGTCAGTTATCTACGAGGAAAAGGACGGAGATGTTGATACTCCGCCGAGGACCCCGATAGAGTCGAAATTCAGAAGAAGGGCATCTAGCGTGGGACATACACCCGAAACTACTCCCCGCGGTTCCATGGCCCTACCAAACAAGATCTCCAAAGAAGAACTCCGGCCCGTTCAGCCGCCTGCGTATGCTGTGCCCGAAGGGAAAACCGAGAAGAACGCTTCAAGGAAAAGAAGACCTGCACCTTTAGGATCAGTCAAATCTTCACACGCCCAGTCCTCGAGCAATGCACAGAATGACTTCCACGCCCAGGCGTCTACATTTTTCAGGACAATGTCAGCCGACAAGATTGGCACCACCGGTCTCTCCTCGCCTGAAGGATCCAATGGCGGCATTCTGGAACAAGCATGGATGATGAAGATGGCAAATGAAATCGCGAAAAAGGTGCGTGAAGAGCAGAGTAAAGAAGAGAAGAAACGGGCGGAGCAGGGACGCTCTCGAGCGCCAAGTAAGAGAAGAGATGCCGCTGCTGAGACGAGCAGTGAAGACGGATTGAGCGACGCGCCACCTGCTTATGCTTTCTAATTTGTGTTGATGTTTTCAACTGTGATGCCATGGAGACGAATGTAAGATACGGTGTAATAATAGCAAAAACGGGGACTCTTGGGACAGGAGAATGTTAATAAGATAGGAGGCACAGTTTACGAACATTTGCTATAATAAGGGCATGATTTTTTGGGTTCGTGCATCTTGGATTTGGCTTCGGACAGCGTCAGATTGGGTCAAGGTTGGATTTATGGATTATTGCATTACGACACTCCACTCTCATTTTGATTCTCTGGGTTTTTGAGAGCGGGCACTCTTGGTACACGGTTATACCCCTTTGGTTCTTTGTTTGGTCGTCCGTAGATTGACGTATTGTATATTAGTATCCGAACCTAGGGGTTTTGTGTGAGCGGACAAATAATTCAGGTCGTTTGTTTGTTCCAAACTGGTCTTCGACTGCAGTGTGAGGGTGCTGTGAGTGTACGAAGTGCGTACTTTGCTTTGTTCACTGTAAGCAAGAAATGTTCCACGACGAAGACGATGGTGCTTGTGTCTTCTATCGCCGGGGATGGTGCAGGATCGTTGGTGGTAAGAGCTTGGAATGAATTGTTTGTGGAAATGCTTTGGCGAATTTCATGGTGACGATGATTGCCTCGACCGGATAGTGTGACTTTCTGTCACTGGGTATGCTATGTTTGTTGATGCAGTATCGCCGTCTTGATGGACTTGGTAGTTTCTGGGCTTATCCTTGTACAATTCGACAATGACGGCTTCCTTTCTGGCATCAAGTCGTTGCCTGGTCATGGGAAAGAATGCAGGGCCATGAGATATGGAGCCAACGTTGTTTTACGCAGAATGAATAAGGGTTGGTGTTTTTGGTTTTTGTACATGTCACTGGTGTGGTTTGTGTCGGTGTTTTCGCGCGGGTGTGGTTTGAGGTTGGGTTGGGTTGTTTGTTTGTTTTGGGGTTGGATGCTATCTTTCTTCGCTTGTTTTGTTTCAACCAAGAAATATCACGGCGATTGCGGTTATGATGGCTCGGGGCTTCCTGTTGGGCTTGGAATCGGAGCCGAGAGTTTTTGTATGGGGGAGAGCTTGGGTTGGTTAGGCTGGGTTTGGGGGACGTCGTGGTGGGTTGTGGGGTTTGTCGGCGGTGGTGATGATGGAGTGCTTACAATGATGCAGGCGGAGGTCTTCATCATCGCCAATGATATCGGATGTGGCTTTGGGCGATAAAGTGTTTCCAACTGTTTGTGTATGGTTTGGTGAGAATGATATGAATTCCAGGTGCGGTTGCGTAAACGCTTCCAATATAGACGGACGGCCTCAAGGGTGTGAGAAACTGGAGAAGAGCTTGTAGTGGGTTCATATGGTTGCGTGTGCGGAACAAGGTGGGAGTGAGAATGATTATCAGCATGAGTTCACCGGTTCTCGATATGTCCAATATACTACAGGAGTAACCTGTAATCTTCTTTGTCTTTTTTCTGAACCCAATTTACCTTCTTAGCCACTCTGTTTCTTGGCTCATTAGATCTGGTTAGCCACCGAAGCCACGATGTTTTTAAAATGTTGTCATTGATATGCTCTCTCATGAAGACGATCTGTCGGATCTCGAGCCCGTGAAAGCCTAGTGTTTTCACTTCTCATCTCTTCTTGTGCGAGGATCAACTATTGAGCATTATCCCTTTCATGGCAAATAAAATGTCTACTGAGATCCTGTCTGCAACCGCTTTAGGTTCGCTAATCGGCATAGTTTGGCGCACAGCTCACTGCCAGCATGCTGTCCTGACCTCGTCATTTTTCTTTGCCTCTACGGCAGGTACAAAAGTCCTACTCAAGGATGAACGTGGATGAATTCAACTCAGGTGCGCCCCGTCATCCACTTTCGACGAAGTGGAAAGATCAGGGAACCAACAAAGAGTGGAGAGAAGCTTACAAATTGGAGCTTGGAACTGGGTTGAAAATTTAGGTACTGGTAGTGATGAACCTCATCGTGCGAGGCCTCTGGGTTCATCATTTCCATCTCACTAGTACAACAGTCAAACATTAAGCAACGCTCTTATCAAAGAAAGGAACTCAAGTCGAATAGCAGGACTCAAGGGGCCGTGGGCTGCAATCCATTCTTCCCATGAGCTCTGCCTGTGATCCCTGTCGTGTACACAAGTGCTGGGAAAGAGGTCAGATCACTTGACAAGGATCGAGTAAAGGCGGTAGAATTGTTGATGTTGCTTAGACTTGAGATTCTAGAATGATTTGATGGCGAAAACCTTCATCTTCGTCATTGTTTCAGCAGATGATGGCCGCTCAATCTCAAGTTGACGAAGGCATGTGGAGCTGATCCTGTGACAAAGATATCCATTGATAAGCATTCTTATCATCTCCCAAAGTCGCCAGCGTTAACCATTCAGTGTTACATCTTCACCGCTGCCCCAACTCACTCTACAAGTTCCAGATTCCCCGCGACATCTTTAGAAATACAGTACTTACCCTGACTCTTGAAAGAGCTCACAGCTTCATTTATACTCCCAACCACACCATCAACAAGCCGCTCAAAGTATACCTCAAACTCCGCATCTTCCGACTCCAAAAAAGCCTTCATCTCAAGGCCCTGTTTCCTGAGCCATGTTTCAAGACGCGTTTGCGCGTGATGTAAAACAAGACGTTCCGCTATAAAGACCTTTTCCCAGAATACGGGTGGGTTACAATGGATTTGAACTTCTTGGTCGAAGCTTTCACGAAGCTCGTGTAAAGGTACGCTCTCGAGTTGTGCCAAAGCCCGCTCTTCGAAATACGAGTCCAACAGTTGCAAGCCTTGAATTGGCAGCCAGCCAAATTGTGATCCAGTCAAGTCCATAACTATATCTGATGTTCGTCCATCCTTTGTGACAGAGGTAGAGATGAAAGTATGAGTTTGATGGCCATCATTCAAAGAGGTGACCCCTGTGGGATGTACTGTAATTTCTTGTACCGGGCGTGGACCAGGTTTAGCACGTATCGTGATGGCTTTGATCGTGCTGGATATGCCTGACATAGTTTTAGCTACGAGCAAAGTGCCGATGTTTTGTGGAACCAAGTTGGGTTGGAAGCTCGAAGCAGGATGTCCGATCGAATGCAAAACTTACCTTTGAGTATGATACCAATGATAGGAGCTAAGTTGGCGAGATCTCTAGTACATTGTGAAAACTCCATGACAGCATGTTTGTCCATCTCATTGATGTCACCGAGGCTGCCCAAAGGATCGGCAGACCACAAGAAATCGCCATCAGCGATTTGGGACAAGTCATGAGTGAAATGCAACTTGCCATCTTCAACAAACACATCTTTGTACACACCTTGAACGGTGCGTTGAGAATAAGCTGACTGTATCTCTCGAATGAGCCTAAAGGCGCGAATGGCGGTGCGAGGCAGTGGTGTATCCATTACTACTTTGGTAGTTATCGATGTTGTGGCAATGATTAGTGCGTAAGAGAGGATCTGGCCCTCGTTCTGCCTTTTGATCTTTTAAACAGGAGCTTTTTGTCTTTGCCATTATTACACAATCCACTTCTTCCAAAGGCGGAAAGCTTTCCCTTTCTCACGTTTTATCTTCGTTGTTTCATAGTGGTTGTCTGACATTACCCTCGATCCAATCACCGAAAGCTCGAGGCTCCAGACCTCTTCGAAGTTTCTCTCCAGCCACGAGAAAAACATGGTATAAATGGTCGAAAGTTCCAGAGAGCAGGCAAGGAAGTACTTCTCATTCTGTGAAGGATAGAGTCTGTTGAAAAACAAGACCCGAGCGGCTGTCGCTATTGATATCATAGCCTTGGATCAGAACTGCGTGATGGAAATTTCTGATGATATGTTGACGCTTGACGAAGACTTGAATAGAATAGTAGACAGACTGTCGCAACTTAAGGTTTGGTGTGATGGACGTGGAGTTGAGGGGACGAGAGACGCGCTGGAGGCGTTCAGTCAGAAGGGTGGGAGGGTGGAAAGATTTATAGGAGTTGGGTATTGGGAGTAGAATAAGTGGAGACACGGATGGTTTTCGTCCGTGGCACCCAATGCGACGGCCATCTCCAATCGCGTCGCAGCCACCTCGATGGTACAACCATTGTTTCTCAAGCCATTGTTTGTATGCGACTCGACACTTCTATTGGCCAACAAACGTCCACTGTCTCGCCCCGAGCTTGCACCAGCCAGCCACGTATCTACCTACTCCTTTCCACTCCACCACACATCACACATCACATCAACAACATGGACGGCTTTGACGACGGCGAGGACTGGTACGATGATGCTAATTACGCGTATATGGAGGACACGTACATAGAAGCTGTATGTCTTGGCCCCACTTCTCAGGCCGAGGGTTGATCACTAACGAGTCAATTTACAGGATGATCTGGCACAACATGCTGTTGCTTCACCACCTCCATTCGACGAGGACGCTGATTTCGACGAAGAACTATGGCGATTCGAGTACTGGAATGACATTGATTACGATAGCGACGGCAACGAGTTGCGGACGAGACGAGCGGACATACAAGATCTTAAGAGAAGGAGAAACACGCAACAACCAGTCACAGCAGTAACACCTAGCAAGAGACGAAAGATCGCACCCACGTTGAAGAAGGACGCGAAGAAATGGCAGGCAGAGCGCGATCTTCCAGCCATTCTACTGGTCAAGAACAGAGCCAACTCGCATATTGGAACCCTAGGTCGTCATATCGACATCAAAGCCTTGAAACCATACGCACTCCTGCCAGACTGGAGTGTAAAGCTCAAGAACGCCCAGGTTTTCTCAAAGAAGAGCACCGTCAAACTCGCCGAGGTCCCAGACCTGGTCGAAGATGAAGAGGACGTGTTAGTTGATGATGAAGATGGGGCTTCTGGCTGGGAGGATGAAGGCGAGGAAGAATTAAAGGCAGACGAGGAAGAGGGCGACATTGGTGCAATGTTAGGAGGATTGGACCCGGAAGCACTGAGAATGGCCTTGCGGCAGAACCTCGCGAATATCGGCCTCAATGTCAACAGCATGGACGAGGAATCTCTACTTCGTTTTGCTTCCAAAATGCTTAGTGGAGACGCCGATGCGGATGACGTTGCAGGCCAATTCGCAGACGAATTGCTCAAGGAAGGCGAAGAGGGCGATGATGACGATGACGAAGATGTTGAGGCAGCCCCAACTTTTGCCTCATGGGCCACGGGATTGGCTAAGAATCGCGCTTCTACGCGTGGAGAGAATGACAACATGACTTCACTAGAGAGTTCTGGGGCACCATCAGCATCACTACCAGACAGAGCGAACGGAGCTCAGCCACTGACACCGACAGAAGGACCGTTACAGGATGGTGGGATAAGGGGCACAAAGCGCAAGCCCGACGGTGATGCGGACGGGAACAGCAAGGCAAAGAGACCTGCCCCCCTCCCACCTGCTCCTCTCTTACCTGCTCGCCGCTTCGGTGCACCAACAGCTGCTTCAAAGGCAAGAGTTGTGGCACCGGCAAAGGCTGGAAGGAAGAGAAAATGAAAGGACTTCAGTAAGGAGGCACGTCCACAGTATGGCTTTGTTATCAATCTTGAACAAATTCATTACACGATGGAGTAATCGGGCGACTGGCCGGCATGGGCACTGGTTTGAAGAGTCTGAATAGCGTTGTTATACCCAGGGAATAGATCGCAGGTTCAGTATTAGATTGTTCCACAGATGTTGGCAGGTTGATTGTTTGAAGACGGGAGTATCACGGACAGGCAAGCCATGTCAGATCGAGACAACAAAGTGGCCTGTCTATCATACCCTCCCTATTCCTCCCGATCGAGAGCCAACCTTCGTCTCGAATTATCTTTTTTCCCTGCAGATTCGGCATCGCTGAACGTCTGGCGATCGCATCTTGAACACTAATAGGACTTTGAGAGTACACCCCGGTTCGGGCACTTCAATACGTCGCAAGTGCTTTATTCGAGAACATGAAATGAAAGCCTTCAGTTCGGCAACCAATTCTGGACTCTTCATTGCCGCTGTGCTCACTTTCTCTGCTTGGGATCTTCGCGAAGACCCTTAACGCCTCTGCTGTCGAAGAAGACGAGATGTCCCTCTCTCTCTTTTTGAGCATGTTGACCAGATTTTTCACGCTCTTGGTCACAGTCATTAGTAGATCGCCAGCCTTGTCATCATATTCTTCTCCTAAATGAAAGAGCTTCGTCATGTCCAACTTTCTCGTTGCGGTGGAAAGAATATACGAAGCTCATTGAGAATACAAAGAACACGTACAGGATGAAAACCATGCGTGCGAAGATCAGGTACGACGATCACGGCCTCTACCCTCGCAAGGTAATTGACAGACAACGTCGATACTTCTACTGCATGCTTTCCATTGACAAGGATCGCGCGCGAGGTAGTCGATGTCACTGACCTTCATTTGAAGCTTTGACTTAAAGAGAACAGTATAAGTCCTGTGAAGCTCCTCGACCAGACTGGTCCATATAGGATGCAGGTGTCTGAACTACTTCTTAACATCGGGGACGGTGTCGAAGATCTTCTGTGTCTGTTCAAAAGCCAAGGGGAAAACTTCTAAGCACATGAGCAAACTTGTCTGGCGTTTTTCACCAATGGTTGACCAAGATAATAAGCCATTGAGCTTGATGATCGACTTGTCAGCAAGAGTCTGAGTACTGTGTAAGAGAACGTGTGGAGATCGGTTGGCGACCAGGTCTGCGATATGTCACGAGTCCCTCGGGGTGGCATGATTTATAGCCTGACACGCTTTATTGTACAGTCAACACTCGCATACGAGAGGAAGATCGTGAAGTCCATACCCGAGATTGAATCCGAATGCGAACCAGCATCGGTTTTCACTCCTCCACCTCCACTACTCGTGTTCCCAAACAACGAATCTGCGCCCAGCAACCCACAAAGCCTTGACTCGGTGTTTCCGCCGCCATCCGCTATTATGGTACATTTACGCAGTAAAGCAAGAACGGATTCCCACATCGCACTCCCATCTTTCCCTGCTCCTACGTGTAATACTTTCACATTAAAATCTCTTGTTTTCATTTCACGTCGAAATCCCTCTGTACCAAGCAAAATACACACGTTCCTCAACATGCAATTTAAAACCCTTCTCGCCATTTTCCTATCCAGCACTGCTGTCTTGGCCTCACCCGCGCCTCAGGCAGGCTGCTTGGGACCAGGTTGTCCTGGTTCTCGCTTTAAAGGGTTTCCGTGTTGCGATAGTTCTGCACTCGCTGATGCTCAGGTATGCGGTTCATCATTTCAATTTTATTTTTACTTTTTCCATCTCGGCAGTGGATGTGGTCGTGGGGGGACGTCACTGGCGAGATATGAGGTTTGTTGGGATCTTGGATGTGCTGACTGTGATTTTCTTTTTGTAGGGTTGCTGTCCTTATTAGTTGTGGGCTGTTGCAGAAAATCACCTCTGTGGACGATGTGGAAGTATGAGGGTCTAGTCTGGTTATAGTTGAGATATACGATCGAGTCGAGATGTGCAGTACTTGAGCAACCTCGGCTGATATATTCAGTGCGCGGAATGGCTAGAAAGGTGTTACGTTCGTTGAATTGCTCTACAGAAATGGACCACATGATCTTGCCTCCTAGCATAGAAATGCGTCTCTCTCGTTATCGCTAAAGAGGTAAATTTTGGGTAGTTCGACCTTGAATCGACAACGGATTGTTCCTCACCATGCTTTCCACGAAGGGAAAAATACCTGCTGCTCTTCTCGAACTGCACTACCATACTTTCAATCATGCACAGCAGAAGTTTGAACTTTATCATCTCACGTACTTCATCCTAGGTTAGGGTGGGATATATAGCGCTGTTTAAAATAAAACGTACGCTGGATAGCAAAACTGCTATATATCGCTATTTATTAGTATTTAGCAGCCTTATCTGATTAGGTTAGATTCACCCAACTAGGCCTAGATCCTCCGAAATCCACCTAGTATTCCTCGGTTCTTGGAAGTAATCCACCCTAGAAGAGCCGAAAAGTGGGTACCATTACCCCGTTTCGGCTATTTACTGGTATCTTCGGTTTTTACAGCATACTGTGTAGTAAATAGCGCTACATTGGCTATGCCCACCCTAATCCTAACTCAATCCTAGTACTCTCAATATCTGCAGTAGAAGAGGTACGAAGTCCCTCCTAGCCCAAAGGTCAACGTGTAGCGTAGGCATGTCTCTCTCGTTTTCGTATCTAGAAAAAGGCGCAGGATCGAACATGAAGTAACGCTGAGCGGGAGGCTCGTGATCGCTTGTAAAGTGCAACTTTCCAGGTGTTGCGTATTTCTTCGTATAGTTACCGACGATGGTAGAGGCTTCTTGGAAGTGATGCAAGGCGTGGGGTAGCTTTACAGCACACTCGAATGCCTTTTGTGCTTTTTGAAGAGTTGGCAATGTTGGTAGCACCCCTCTCGGCTTGTAGTACCCGCTGACTGACCTGCAGTGCATGAGGGCGGCGCTCATTCCCATGTCGTTGCTCTTCCAGCTGGGATTCAAAGACATCGGGACAGCAGTATAGGCCGTGCAGGTGGGTGTTGGAAATTGATTTTCTGGGCGCTTTGTGCTGTCGATTGGGAATCAGTTCTTGCAACTGAGCCAAAATCTAAGTAAGGGTGAGATGGGTAGAGGCGGGTTTAGCGAAGCACAAGTCATCTCGGTCGATTTGGCCATCTCTCCTTTGACCATGGCTAATATCTAGCAAGTCATAAGAAACGTCCAGGTGCGAAAGGTAGTACCCCCGAATTGTTTCATGTACCCTTTCTACCATTCTCAAAGTCGCACCCAATTCTGACTTAAAGCTCACCCACTGCTGTCCAGTATCGACAAGGTGGTGACATTTCGATTTTCGAGATTATCGAGAGGTCGGCACAGATCCCGACCATGATCCATGACCTTTTTCCTGTCGAGGCTCAGACTCCTTCCGTCTCGTTCTCCATCTCTCACCCAAGATGCAAGAATAAGTTGCCCTAAAGCGCGCACATGAAATCTATCTTCAGTTCTTCTTCGATTTGGTTTCATGGCAACATCAATCATAGGTGTAGTTTTGTCCTTGAGGGTAAGTTTTGGTAATAGGAAGGTCAGTAGAACCGAAGTTGCTGACGCTTCGTGAGGCTAGGCCGATACCGATAACCTTCCGTCAATTTCCAAGAGGTGAAAGCCCGGAGATTCATATATCGTGCTCCCTAGACCTTGGAACCATAGTGGCATTTCTAGTTTAAGATAGTGAAGCCTCCACTTCCGTGCCTATCTTATAAACAAAGCGGCCTTATTACTGCGTTCAGCTGAAGCCCCCACTTCCGTGCCTATCTTACAATAAACAAAGCGGCCGTGTTCTGCGTTCGGCTTTCCTAAGATTGGAAAAAGTGCAAACTACACTATCTCGAACCATGGGTTTCAGTATAGTTCCCAGATCTGCAGCGCAATTAAGCGTGGCTAACAATCGTTCCACACATCTCTTCAACAGCTTCCGTCACAATGCGAAGCCAAGGACATTGACTTGACTGGGGTCCGCGCTCTCCAAGTTCTTCCCTTCTTAGTGGAATCCAACCAGTCCCACGCTCTTCATATCCCGGTATTGTAAGATTATATTGAACCATGGAAATAGATGTGTCGGTGTCATCTTTCCTTGTTATTGCCCTCAATGATACGCAAGAGATGACCATTATTTATCGCGCAAAAAAATTACTATTGCTGTAGCCGAAAGATTTCCAGGTTTCTCGTTCAAACTCGCAAATTTCTCCATCAATCACCCAGCGGCATCACAAGAACTCAGATCGCCTGCCACGGAGCCAGAAGAGAGCCGTGGACATACCTATGGCTGCTCTGTAAGATGTTCATGGGGACACCTCACGTCGGATCCAAACACCTTTCTTCCTTTTCGGTAGGCTGATGCCATATTTGTCGTTTTCATCATCATGATGTGCGTGGGTGTCTCGCTTCCTGCTTTCTCGGGCTCCGGACCTCGTCGATCAGTCTACATGAGAACATATTGTTCAACTTCCCGTCGTTATGAAAGCCAATGTAGTTTGTTCTCCAGGAAACCTGTCTGTTAAGATGCGGAGCCTTGTCGGCTGATGGGGAAATAGAGAAAGTGAGCATTTAGATGGCGAAATTTGGAACTTCAAGGAACCGGCATCGTCTCTTTTCTACAGTACGATAACCGAAAACAGCCGGATCTTCCTCAACATCAACAACTCTAAGATCCAACAGCGAGGGTGTATCGTCGACAGGACTATATCAATTACAACAGTCCTTTCGATTTCCACGCGTATTTAGCAGCAACAAACTCACCTTTACAAAGAATTCAACGTTCCTACACTTCTGATCCGATTCTTTCCCATTATCCGCCTCTCCCTCATCAAATCAGTACTTGTTCACCTCTTCACAACTGCCGTGTCTAACATCCTCATTACCCCCTTCTCCTTCTCAATTAAAGACAGTTCCCAAATCCCACCCTCACCACACCAAGCCAACACATCACAGTGAAAAGCACAGACATGTCCAATCCACAACCATAAATCTCCACATATTCAAAGCCTTTGCCAGCGGGACCACCCTTTAGCGAGTTTTCCAGAAGCTCCACGGCCCTTCAATTTCGCAGGCTTTACACAAATCGGTACTGGTCGAGGCGACGGGGATGTACTGTTCTTATGTAAGATACTCACTAGCCACAGAAGAATTTTTCACTACATCCTCGCTCGTTGTCTTGGATGACAAAGATCATCATAGTCATCACTCGAACAACGAAAGGGCTATCATATCAGAATTCTCACTCTCATTCGTAGCATTTGGACCCCGAAGAATACACCCCCATTAAATGAATGTCCAATAACACGCGATAAAAATTAAACAAATGCATCAATGCGTCTGCATGGGAGAGAAAGGCCAGGACAAATCTCGAGATCCCTCATCGTCAGCAAAGAAACCCAAACCATCGCCCCCTAAAGCGAACTCATCTGTCTCTCAACCCCACTCCATCCCCAAGATTCAAACGTCCCAAGAATCTAGTAAGAAGGCTTCTCTGGCGCAGGCTTCTTGGCCGGTTTCTCGGAAGGTTTGCCCTCACCTTTTGGCGCCGGTTTCTCGGCAGGTTTGCCCTCACCTTTTGGCGCAGGCTTTCCATCCACTTTCGGCGCAGATTTTCCGTCAGCAGTCACAGGTTTTCCGGCCGCAATCGTCGCGCTCAACTTCTCATCCTTCTTGATGAACTTGGAGACAGCAGGGACCTCTTTGGTGACCAAGTCGGCCACGATGCGTCCAAAAACAGTAGAGCCAAGGGCGTTCAAATGCGTAGTGTCCTTCGACGTCGTCGCGTCCTTGGCATCACGGTAGTCAGCGTTGAGCTTTGTCGACTCGGCTTTACCGATAGCCGTAACGTATTTCCTCGAGGCGCTGTAGAGATCGACGACACTGGCCTTGGTGGCTTCAGCGGCAGCCTTGGTTTTGGCGGATTGCTCTTCAAGGTTGCTCGTGAGGAAACCAGTAGCGGTGAATTGACGGCGGGTCAAGGGTGTGATGAAAATCTGGTGGTTGTTAGTAAGGTGCTCCATGCATCAATGTAGCGATTTTTCTCGTGGGGGACTTTGAAGTGCGGAATCGCAGGTTCTCACATATACAGTCATTCGTGGTGAATTATTGTGTATTTGCAAGTGTCTGCTTCATCAAGAGTCCGAAATCAAAAGGGGGTAAGAACCACAAAAGACTCACCGGGGTCGCCTTCAAGGCTTGCACCTCCTTGGCAAACTTCTCCAAGTTCTCCTCATACTGTTTAACAGTAACACCAGACTTCTCCTTCTGGTCGTTGTGTCCCCACGCAAGCGTGACGTAAATCTATCCAGCGATTGCGTCAGTGAAAGACCTCTTCGAGCAGAAAGAAAGAGGGAGAAGTCCGTCTCTCCACGTAACTCTCCCGTCTTCTTTAAAACTCACATCAAACTTGTCATTGTTATCCCCGATCTTCGAAAGAAGATTTTTCCAATACCCCTTCTCACGGTAACTGGCAGTGGTCTGCCCGTTGTGCCCCAAGTTGATTCCCGAAGCTCCTTCTCCGAGCGACTTCAAGAATCCGTCACCCCATCCACCACCACCGGGCGCCGTGGTACCCTGGAATGGCTGGACAGGAGCCGTGGTTGAATCACCGGCGAGGATGAAAAAAGGTGGTTTGGTTCCCTTGGGTCCTTTGGCAGTCTCTCCCTTGGGAGGTGCAGGTGCAGGTGCAGGTGCGGGTTCGGGGGTGCACAGTGCTGTGGCTGTGCCAAGAAGGACAGTGAGGAGGGTGGCGCGGCTGAGCATCTTTGCAACTGAAAGAGCGGAAGTTAAGCGAAAGGCTGAAAAGGAGCAAGAAGAGTTCGAGTGATGAGCAGTAAGAAGAAGAGATTGCTGAGGTTGACAACTGTACTGACTGTCAAACAATGACAGCCGTCCTCAACCTTTATGAACTCAAGTTCACAGGGTGGAGGTTCTGGGGCTGGTTTGCAGGTGGGCGAAAAGCAATTTACCTGATATTAAACGAGCACGACTTCGAGGGTACGGAGAATCTGTACAGTGGGTCGAGCGAAATTGCGTGCTATGATGGAGAGGAGAATCAAGAAGAGTTGAGAATAAAAATAGGACTTTCAAAAATAGATAATATGGTATTCAAGCTATAGACGTGGTGAGGAGTGGGAGGATCGCGTGCTATGGTGTGAGGAACATCAAGACGAGTTGAGAATTAAAATTGCACTTTCAAAAATAGACAATATGATGGTGTTCAAGTTATAGACGTGGTGGGGAGTGGGGGTGCGTGAGGTGAGAAGCGGGGGGATTGTTGATTCGGGTGAACATGTGTCGAGGTGAAAAATAGATCGGTTAATTTGATTATAGATTCAAACCCCCAAAGAGTTTCGACATCCTGCACATATCGTGACCGTGTTAGCAAATGACGACTGAACGGCCATGGAAAACTGGGATATACTAAGGTACGATGGGTATTAAAGGTCAGTGGATCCAGGTAAGTAACCCTGTTCCCGATGTACCACAAGCGCGAATAAATGATATTTTTAGATCGCTGGAAAGGGTAGGGTAATATCTATCAACTTAGTAAAGTAGTAGAAAATCAACTCAAAATTTTAATAAATAAGGTATACGGATTATTATCGGGACCCACTGGCCTTGGATAGCCCTGTAAAATCACGCAACACGTTCCGTCCAAGGGAAAAGGGTAACGTGGACGTTCTCCTTGTCCCATTCCTCGTACCGCATCAAGATTAGATGTAAGAGTTTCCGAAACACATCTCCTACGGCTCAGACCGAAGTGTCACCTTTGCGAGGAATCTCATGAGTTACCTCAAACTCCGCTTCAGGGTCCTTCTTCAGGCCTCCAGCTTGCGAACTGTCTGAGTCGTTGACTTCGGCCTCAACAAGGGGTCCAGTGTACCACTTCCTTCCACCAGCGAACCAGTAAGCCGTGGCAGCTACGTAGATGGCCACCAAGAAGACTGCAGCGTAATTCATAGTGTCAGCAGTGACGGGCATCACGGTCGGGCAAAGGAAAATGATGGACACAAAGGCGGTCCATACACAAGCCCAGATATTGACTGCCGGACCAAATTTACCCATGTTCCACGGGCCGGGCTCGAATTTATTGAACAAGAGCCTGCACACGATCGGGATGATGTAGGACCAATCAAGAGCAATGGCGCAGACATTAAATACCCCCAAAATAGCAGCGTAGGATCCAAGGCCAACCAAATTAATAGCGATGCAAAGGAGGACCGAGATCCAGACAGCGTAAATTGGTGTCCCAGTGCGCTTATTGATTTTGATCCAGATGTGAGAAAATGGAACCAGGCGGTCACGGGAGAATGCGAAGACGGTCCTGCCAAGTGCTTGGGTGGCTGTAAAGCAGACGAATTGAAGGATAATGAAGGCGCAGACAGTGAAGAACACGCCTCCCGCTGTTCCAAGATTGTTATAATAGATCTGAGCCACTGGTTGGCCGAATCCGGAGGCGAGAATCTCGGTGAGGTCACCTGAGCAGAATCCGAGAACTATGTTGAATAAGAAACCCGCAATATAGGTGAATGCCATAGCGAGAGAGATGGCCCATGGAGCTTTGATCTCGGGCTCGGAGATTCTGACCTTTTGTTAGTTGTCGCAATCAAGGATGGCATGGACGAGAAACTCACTCTTCCGTGATATGTGCAGTCGCATCGTAATCTGTCATGGTCCAACTGACCGAGAGGAAACCAAAGAGGAATGACCAGCCTTGAGGAGTCCACCCCGAAGGAGTCGGATCTGGTACTGTGGCAAAGACATAGTGTGCGTTGTGCTTGTTGGGAGACTTGACCAACAAAGCAATGCAACAAGAGACGAGTACGAGGACGTGAAAAATGACGTATCCCTTTGTCATCTTCTCCATCCAATAAGTGGATAAGGAATTGATCAAACCGCATAAGAATGTGAGCGCAGCCATGACACCAACTGTTGCGCCAGTGGTGGGAACATACGAGCCACCAGTACCCATGGAGACAGCAGCAAGCAGCAATTGTGCTGAACCGTATTCAGAAGAGGCAACACCAGCAACCTGTCCCAGTAGATTGACCCAACCAGTGATCCAACTCAAGAGAGGAACATATTTTGGCGGCGCAAGGCGAGAGATTGTGTAATATAAGCCTCCGCATGTTGGATAGGCACTGACGAGTTCGGCAACAGAGCAAGCAATGCACATGCAACCAGCACCCGAGATCAGCCAGCACCATACAGCAGCAGTCGGTCCACCAGCGGACAATGCTGTGGAGTATGTGGTGGTGATTGTAGCGAAGAGACCGGAGATACTGACGGCGAAGGAGAAGGTGGAGAGGTAACCGAATTCACGTTTGAAGACCTGTACCAAAGTTAATCGCGGTCCAATGTAAAACAAGACGTACGGGACGCGTACCGGTTTGTATCCAAACTTCTCGGCCAGTTCTCGGTCAGCGGCGTCAAGCTCGTCCAAGTTCACCGTTCGACGTCTACCGTTTTCGTCGGTGAGCTGAACAGAGCCGTGACGTTGGCGGAGTTCGCCTTGTCCAACTTGGTGGTCCATAGGAGTGGCCATTATGAATATATGTCGATAATGGAGGGGAGGGATTCACTTCCACTTCCTATAGCGGACAATCCGCTTGACTGAGGAGCAATAGAGGATATCGAGATCTTTGATCTGTAGTGGCAGCATAGGATGCTTTGTTTAAATGGGGACGGCGACAATCCGCAATGTCTCTTGCAGGTCTGGCGGGAGAAGAAGCGAAGAATGTTCTGTTGCTGTGCTTTTTCTCCCAGAGATATGGGAGAGAGCGACGGGACCCGCCTTTATGGCTGGCAGCGGCATCGCATGAGGACTAGAAGATAGATTCTCGCCAGGAGCGACAAAGGGCTGGACGGCATCAGCGCGAGCATCAGCGGCAGAGATTTATTGGTGGGGATAGCTGTATGCCTAGCGGGGTCGTTGGTTGGTGAGAAAGCCTCGCCACAGCCAATGATGGTGTCTTTGAGATGGCGTCGCCCACATCCTAGACCCTCGACTTGCGCAAAGTCGACTCGGACTGTCTGTCCCAAGACGGGAGGCGGCCCAAGCTAGAAGAAGCTTTCACGTCACTCTTGTTGCAGTGGATGTCGATGCGGAGTCTTGGCCGAGAAGGATTTGGCCCGCGAAGAGGCGCGACGACATGATGGCGTGTGACCTGTGGGAAGGGGCCTATCATTTGTGGGACGAAGTGCGGCTCATCTGTCTGGCTGAAGGGATTACATATAAGATTACCATAGTACCATCCCATGGCTGAATCTTCCATGCAACAATATCTCCATTGCCAATGGTATTACAAAGTGTATTCCTCGCTGCTGGAAGCCCGCTGAAAAGTACAACCACAAGGTAAACATATCATGTAATCATGCTGAAGCAAACTTCCAATTTCTTTCCATTCATCGTCTCCAATCCTTATCATCCCATCTTTGATATTGTAATCAAATGCACGCACGATGACTTGGCTCATCCTTGTCTCTGGCCAATAATCACGCGTATAACCGCCAGCAGTGTAGCCAGATTTGGAATCTGAAGCCGAACCATCACCTGGCTCTTGTCAACGACAGGTGTATTACATGATCTTGGAGAACACGCTTTGGCCTCCATCAAGCTTATCAGCCTCTTGCCTCAGAGCATCGGCTTTAAACTTCTGGAATGCCTTCTCAATTCGTTCTCGTGAGGCCGGGTCTTTTGTGATTGACCGTCCAGCTGATAAAGATCCAGTTATGAGGCCTGTCTCGCCTCCAACGAAGAGACCGCCGGCTGTGAAGAAGAAGTATGCAGCAACGTCACCCAAAACGGTCGGCTTGATAAGGTTGGTAACGTCTGGGATGGGTTCTGCATCCAATTGGTTAGCAAGAGAACACCGACGCAGAACGATACATGGGCATACCAGTTCTTCCATCGGCGAAGTTAACAGACACTGGCTTCTCTCGTGCTTTGAATGCGTTGAACATCTTCGTCCTCGCCGAGCGAACCCTAAATGCTAGGAACGCCCCCAGGCCTATGCCGATAAGAGATCCAATTGCGGCGTGCGATCTGAACTTTGCTGCAGCGGCCTTGAGCGTTTCTCGGTCTGTATCTTCCAAGTCCTTGTTGAAATGTTCCTCCGCTAGCTTTCCCAGCTGGTCGCCGTATGTCTTGCGGAAAAACGCAATCGCATCGTTGGACATTATGATCGCGGCGGGGGGTGGGTGTTGCTCAATGAGGATATCTGGGAATCTCTGGAGTAACCAACAGTACTCAATATGAGCTTATTAGTTGTGTACACAGTAGAGGGGAATGTCGTCGAAAGTGATCGACTTCCCCACAAACGACGGAATGGTGCATCCATGCCTGTAGCCTCGGATGACATCATCGCTCGTGCCTTCTCTGTCCACTTCCATCCTGTCGAGATACTCGAGGTCCTACACAATTACACAATACACACCTGCAGTCCCTTCACCACTATGTATTTTCACCTCCAGATCGATATCGTTGTATTTCTGACAGCTTGGCCAATGCCACCTTAGGATTTCCATAGCGTCCATGCTGATCTTGTGCAGCCATCCATCTACAAATACTCATCGCCATTGAATCCTGATTTGCTTTTTGTCTCTAATACGAGCCTGATGGGCGGATTTACAAAACTTCATCCACAGCCTTTCCATGGCCGGTCACACTGGCGCGCACTCGGGAGTCCGCCCAGTAGATCTGTCCATCAAGAGCTTCGTCTAGCCGAGCTAGTTCGGTGTTTCCGCACGTAGATCAGCCAGTAACGACTCGGTTACCAGTCAAGTGTCGAAGAAGGGTCGATTCACCTTTCCTCGACCACCCAAACAGAACAAGAAACAGTCACACGGCTACCTAATACCTTAATTTGAATGGATGGCTTGTGCAACAGCATCCATCAAGAAGTACAATTGAGGGCGACACGAGAGCTCCCTCCACACTGAACCAGACTCATGGGTCTGCAACAACCCTGATTAAGATTACTTGCCCGAACTCTGTCGTCATTACCGTGAGCCACTTCATACCGCTGATTAAGCTTATTTTTCTGACCGGAACAGTTTTCCAGTCTTAACCGTTGCTGGCTCGTACAAAGCCTACAAAGCCGCTGTTACTTCTCACCCGTCCGATGATTCGCTCGAGGATATCGCAATAACTACTCTTAACATGAGGCAATACAGGCAGGCCATGAAATTTCGACCGATGGCTGCAGCTGTTTTTCTGCGAGAGGAAGGTCTCATCAAAGACTAGGCTATTCTAGGAGCCCTGGACGCGGCACGCGATGGCGCTCCTATCATACAATGTGTCCAATTTCCGTAGATGACGGCAAGAAATCCAGCGGTCTTCTTTTCTACTAACAGCCTTTTCCGAGTACTAGGTCTCGAGTTGAGACAAAGCCCTGTGTCCATCAACCCTGAGGTGCAAGGTATGTTTGCCACACGACAGTTCGTCTAAAACCAATCGTCAAAGAGCGAGCTATAGTCTCGATGGTGCCTCTGAAAAAACATGTTCTGGACTGGTCTTCCAACGAGCACCTACCTAATACTCGCGATGGAAGTCTTCTTGAGCACCAGATCCATCGAATTGCAAAAGCACGGTTACTTCCGCTACATGACCGATAGCGTATGCCACATTTGCCAAGAAAGCTCAGTTCTCCCTCCCAATGATGGAGCAGATGTATCCAGATTAAGAGTATCACCACCAGTAGAAGGCACAATCATCAAGAGGCCGAGGACGACGAACGGCGTTCCTCCCGATGATCGTGCTGCTCGTGGAATCAAGCGGCGTTATCAACCCAGCTGGAATTACAATCTCCCGATCGAACAATTCTTTGCTAATGGCAGCCGAGTGTCGGCAGCACAGCCTACCTTTACCTCGGTCAGCCATCCTGATGTTCCCATCATTAAACACCATACAGTTGATAACGATGCTATGGTCCTAGATGATAATGCCCCTCCGGGTCCGCACCCCGTGTCATTGCACGTATTCTTTCACGGAACTGATAATGCTACGCAGGCAGGCCCCATGACCAACGCCAGTGATTCGCGAACATGACGGATCTCAGCAGTCGAGATAAAGCCAACCGCCTTGGGTGATGGGGAGTTTGCCAGTCTGACGATAGTGTTCAGTGTAGCACCTGAAGGCTTCGATTGCCAGAAAGATGTAAAAGAGATAGTCGACTATATTAACACATTTCCCGGCTGGAAGCGCAACTTGGAATTCTGAACCATACTTGCGTTTCAATAGGAATGTGGTTAAAGGTATTCCTCAGCACTTTTCTTTCCTCAACCCTAGTCGCTCTCCCAACACGAGTTGGGCCGAGAGGCCGAGGGAAATGACATGATACAACCACTAAGAGTCTTTGCTATGTAGCCAAGACGGTTCAATGGCCTCATTCAAGAGCAGACAAGGTTGGGGAAGGGATGGACAGGAGCGGCTAGTGTCTTCTGAGTTTTGGTTGTGTCTCTAGATTTCATCAAGAGTGTAGACAGTGACGTTGAAGGTGGAAAACTTATCAACGGCACAAGATATACCCTTTCCTTGACGTGCTCAATCGACATGCGAATAGAACTTGGCACATTTGTACTCCCTCACCTGTGACCTTAATCAGCTCCGGGTATCTGCTATATCGGAGCCAAATCCAAAAGTACGAAGAATGGAAGCACCAACTGTGGAACCTGATTTCAAGATGATTCGCAAATCCAGCCTGCGATGGCCCCCAGAAAAGTCTGTTGGTAAAATAGAGAGAGAATCTGGCTTCTCATGTACTTGAATCGTCGTCAATGGCGGGGGAAAGGTGGTTTCAGGATGACGAGTTGAGATGGTTCCAAGAGCTGTTCGAGACAGGCGATGATGTTGGCGGCATGCAGAGCAATAAACGTAGTGAAAACCCACATTTGCGTTTCATCCCTGTGATCTCTTCGATCTTTTGATCGCTGCTAGGATATGTTGGGCGCGACCAGCAAGAGTTTATCTTCCATGTTTCTCGTGTGTCTGTGATTGATATTGTTTATGGTGTTGATGCGAGTACTGACAGCTGGGGAGTTGAGCTCGACTTGACCGTAGTTGACTCGATTGTTCGGATGTTTGTAAACGGCACGCTCGTGCGACATTGGTCCGTCTCTTCCTGCAGTATCATATTGGATATGAGGGGAAATGATCAGAGCTGGGTTCGTTGATACCTACTAGTAGCACAGTACTGTGTGTAGGCGTGATGGATTCTACGATGTACACTGTACTCGTAGTACCGTGATGTGACTCGAGAGGGGTTCAGCTCCATTGCCCTCAGCCCTCGACCAAACTTCCTCACCATTGCCCTCGACAAAACTTCCTCACCACCAACGGCTGCATCAACCACCTGTCATCATCAAACGAGGCGCGACGGCCAGCCCTTCTCCGCGTCCTCGTCTCTGTCTATTCTATCAGCTCCACGATGACTCGAGTCTCGGCGCTGCCTCGTCCAAGGTGTCTTCGCCATATGAACTGTTCGGATGTCACGACGCGCGCACTCCACTTGCAGTATCAGTACCAGAGCAACGCTTGTGCCTGCATACGCTCCTGTCGCAGCTGTAGTCGTCAGCCAATGGCCACACACGTCTGGAGCTGCCCTGCTGAAAATGTGTGGAGGATCTACGCGGGTTTGCAAGAGCACAAGCTCGAATAGAGGATTTGCCCCCACAATATATATTGCACAACAAGGACAGCCCCCCCTCACGTACCGAGTTTACTCAACAGTCATCAGGTCTCAGAGCCAGAGCGGCTCAAGGTCAGCAGCCACTGAAATACGTATAGTACTTGACCCACCGTCTTGCGCACCTTACAGCAAGCCGCTAACCATCCGCATCATGTTGTTGTTGTTCGTTTCTCAGCGTCGACAAGCTCTTACTGGCCAAGAACCGTAACATCCCAAGGGTATCCCATCTATTCGCCTCGATCATGGCCCAAATCCACGTGAGGATACCCGTCCAGGCCAGAGCTCACTGCGCACAGTTCCAGATGTCGTCTGATCTCCGGCATGCCAAATCTATTCATTGGTCGGAAGTCCGCTGTTTCAATTAACAACGATGCAGCTATCAGTATATCAATGTGCATTAAGCTCGTCGTGTAGCTTTTATGCTTGCCTAGATCTTGACCATTCCCGTTTGGGACGTTTCTGCGCCTTCGTAGACCGTAAAGAGTCATGGTTTAAGCTTTAGTCACTGCATCCTTCTGCCATTCCCAAAAGCTTTTCTCCAACTCAGTTACCCCTCTGCACCCACAACCTCATATTCTACTTCTTTCAAGATCGCCATTTCGTACCTCGATATTGCTCATACTGCAAGGGATGTCATGAGGTAGTATTGTACCAATGATTGCAGTCGAGAAGAACCAATATATGTCCCTGGCAGCCAAGTCTCCATTATGAGCACACCTACTCTGGAGCAAATTCAGTCATGGCCTCCTCCCAATTTTGTCGATCCTGAGACTCGCGTCAATCTTTTACTCGGGATTGAAGCGCCCTTGACCATCCTGACCATTGTATTCGTCTGCGCGCGCTTCTACTCGCGGACATGTCTTCGAAATGTACTGGGGTGGGATGACTGGGTTATGGTATGTTTGTATGCATTGTCTGAATGAACAAAGCTAATACGAAAACAGGCCCTGGCAGCAGTATGTAGAGCTTCGTAGACTCTCCCGACTTCTTCTAACAAAGCCCAGGCATTTGCAGTGGCGATAACATTCTGCCATTGCCTTTCAACACAGTATGCTACTGGCTATCATATCTGGGATATTTCTTTCTCTGACTTCATCCCAGCCGGAAAGGTATGTGAATTTGGGAAGCCCACGTACATCACTACTAATGTCTGGCAGTTGACCTATGTAACCTTGGTACTCTTTGCACCATCCGCCAGCCTCGCGAAGATCTCGATCTGCATGACATATCTCCGTATCTTCCCAAGTCAGTCAGACAGACGCTTCGCACAATTTGGCATTGGTTTCTCCATCATTTTCTGCGTCGTCATCACATTCATCAACATATTTCAATGCTGGTAAGAATTATCAAATCCTGCTGTGACACTGGAAACTCACCAAATATAGGCCTATTATCGGCTATTGGAATCCACTAGAACACGCGCCGAATTGCGTTGATCGACAGGCCCTTACTGTGGCGACACAAGCAGTGAATAGCGTCAGTGATCTTCTGATCTTTCTCTGGCCGGCTCGCACTCTCTGGACTGTGCGATTGCCGCCCCAACAAAAAGTTGGTTTAGTGTCTGTCTTCACTATAGGAGTGATGTAAGTTATTATCCATCGGAAATTGAAAACAAGAAAAGCTAATTGTACAGCGTTTGTGTTATTGGAGTTGTCCGCTTGTGGTACCTCACCTACTACTTCAGGCATTATGACCTTTTCTATAACGGAGCTATGGTCTTCATCCTCTCTGGCCTCGAAACAAACCTGGCCATCATCTGTGGCTCCCTGCCAGGCTGCAAACCAATACTCGCCCGCTTCTGGCCAACAGTATTCGGAGCCCAACACCACACAGCGTCCGACTATTCAACTCTTCGTTATTCGGGTTTCATCCTCCCCGGCGCTCGAATGTCCATTCGCCTAACCCCTGGTGCACCAGCCCACCTTCCCCCAGCAAGCCGCATCCATGGCGTAGAAAGGTCCACCCCCGAAATCCGAACCAAATCCATAGATGCAAGCATGTTGAGCCGTACCACCTCCGTCGAAAGCGTCCCTGTCAAGCTCGACAAGCGGCCCTTCCCATCCGACCATGTCGTCCTATCGCCACTCAAGGAAGTTCACAGTCCCGTTGTAACAGAACGAATGCTCGTCCACGGACAAAACAGCACAAGTCCGCGAAGTGCGACATTCAGCGACCGCTATTCGCATCGTTCTTCGGTCATATATACGACGCATGAGTTGGGGAGGGCCTCGACGAATGGAAGTGAGGCGCCACTATGGACCGTGCCGCGAGAGCCGTTATCTCCGATCCATTATTCGAGGAATCACCCGACGAGTCCGACTGTTAGCGAACGGATGGATTGGAGGGGCGCTCGGAGTTGGTACAATGAGTGTGAGGATACGCCGTGAAAAGCAGAAGTTTGGTGCGATTAGCCGGTGTGGCGTTCACGACTTGGTTAATGTTTATGACCTTATACTCCACATAGTATGTTACGAATCTAACAAACGACTTCGAATTAGCCTTTCCCCTTCGTTTTCGTCATGCAGCTTGTCGGATCGACTTGGCAAGAGAGGGATTCGGAGTGGGATTCGAAAAGCCAAAATAGTAGTATCCGTACGTTGGCGCAAATAGAGGTTTTGAAATTTTGGAAATGTGGAAGGAAGGATGTGGCGATGCGCCGCCTTTATGCGAAGTCGGGTGTATAGTGGTGGGAAATGTGTAAATTAACATTAATTTATTTATAAATGGTTTAGATCGTTGACTTTCGTTCCTCGTACGTATACATAATTCTGCAATTCGACGCCGAGACATACTAGTTATTATAGTGGATGCTGCGACACCATGACTTTTCGGCGATGGTGAAGTCAAAATGATAGTTGCATCGCGTTGCGTAGTGGAGGAATCCCTCCTTCGTCGTCGCAATCCATCGTCAAGCTTAGCTCAAGGGAGAAGTCAAAGTCCGAGCCCAGTGAGCTCTTGTAGGACGAGGTCTCGAACAAACTGCCTCGGATGGTAAACTTGAGCCGCATTTCAAACCGCGCCTATCTCGACTTCAACCACCACGAACTATCTCTTCGAATCACACGATTAATCAGTCTCTCAAACACCGCCACCATTATTATTATTCGCACCACCCTTCACCACTTCCTCCTCACTCATCCCCATCCCCCTCCCCCACCGCCAACTCCTCGCCCTCTTCAACTGGCCCCGTACATCAATCCGCACCTCCTCTTTACTCCCCAAAAGCTGCACCAAATGTCGCACTTGCGGCGCATAGAATCTACTCCCCACCCCCCCAGCCTCGTCCATTTCTTTCCCCCGCCGTTCCTGCTCTTCGCGCCGTATAGCGACGGCGACGGGATCTTCGCCTCCGCTTGATCGTGCGTCACGCAGGCGATGCCTTTTCTTTGAGCGTTCGAGGGACGAGGCGCGGACGAGGCCGTAGGAGGACCAGACGTAATTTTCACTTTCGTCTGTGGTTGGGGTTGGGGAGGGGATGTGCAGGTAGCCGAGGCGGCGGAGTAGGATTAGGAGGGTTGTTAGGAGGGCGAGGGAGAGAAGGGTGAGGAGGATTGCTACGAGGGTTATTGGGAAATGATGTTGGTTTTGTGATATGGTGCCATTTCGGGAGGAAGTGGATTTTGTGGAGAGGGATGAGGGGTCCGATGCTGATGCTGGGGTTTGTATTGATGGGGAGGTTGTGTATGGGGTTAATGTTGTTAGGACTGTGTGGATGATTGCTGCGGAATGATTAGGGTTTGCGGATCTGAGATGGGGATGTAGACGTACTTTCTGTGCGGGTGCTTTGAGCTGGTACCGAAGATGTGATGATGTCGTTTGTCGCGGTCGTTGTCGCCAAAGCTTCAAGGGTACCGCCGAGTACCTTCGTTACCAACGTGGTATGGAGACTCGTAGCAACACTCGCCATAGTGAATAAGATCAAAAGGTCCGAATGAATCCCATCAACTCCCTCTCTTCGACCGATTCCTCACCAAGTGTGAGACAACAACGGCTCTGATAAGAAAATATCCTAACGCACGAAAGCCAAAGCCCAACCAAAAAAATTCAAGCTCCAAAACCCACGCGCATAAGAGACAGAGAATGATGTACACGCAAATTAAAAGACGGCCTTCGTCTGTGGCATACCATAAATACATGCCTCATCCTCAGCTTCGACGCAACTGCAAACACAGAAGCAACGTTCAAACTTCCACCTGCCACATGTACCTATCAAACCGCAATGCCCACACGCCTCGATAAAACAAATGGTCAAAACAGCGGGGACGCATCGAGGGAGCTATCCGCGATCCGATCGCCATCTCAACCTAAATCGGGACCACGTATTTGGGTTCCTTTGGGTGGAAATGATCGGGTTTGAAAAGGGGGGGGTATTATTTTTTGCCGTATACCCCTACAAAGGAAGGATCAACCATTCTACGGCATAAAGTCGACGGGTATCGATTAGGAGAAGGGTGCCGGATAGGCTAAAAGGGACGGGAATCCTTGTTTACAAAGTCCATACTTGAGATGTTGCGCAGGGATGGGGAATCGCGTGGGCAACCTGTCGACGTGCGGCGCGCGTGTTTGACAGCGGGACGTGGAGGGAATGTCGTTCTCTTTGGGACGTTATTTTGTTTTGAGGAGCCGGGAGTTGGGGAGGAGGTTTGTCAGGGATGTATCATGTGGTTGTGAGACATTGTTGAGGCAGTGATGGATCGCGGGGCTCTATTGGTGCGGGGAGTGAAACTGTGATGGATACCAGTGTGCAGTTGTGGGAAACAAAAGTGCTGAATATGTGTTCGATGAGGGGGGAGAAGGTGAAGATGGAAGCCTCTGGTGAGACGAGTTGAAGTTGAGGAGATGGAGAGAACTATCTGTACTACGGAGTACTACTGTGGTATGATGGCTAATAGTTGTTAGCGCCTGATCAATGCTTCTGCCCTCAATATATCCGTTCCCAATTCTACTCGTGAATTTTCGCGGGTAGTACTTATTCTAGCACGCGTATTTGTCAGAACTTTGATCTGCTCAGGGGTTTTCATAGTCCGACGCTAACAACCTTTTGGCTTCAGACCATAGTATGTATAGAATAGCCTTGCCCCTGGCGGGCGATCTCCCGGGATCTTGCAAGCCATGGATGGTCTCCACTCTCCACCACAAGCATTAGCCATGTTACTTCCGTCTAAGCTCTGATATTATCCGACGTCGTTAATAGTTTAATGCCCAATGACGAACCAACAAATACCGTTGCCGCTGTCAATCCCATCTTACGTCTGGCACGGGCGCGAAAAGCATTTTACCACCATAACAAAAACCGATCAAGATACCCCATCATTACATCCCTGGATATCGTCCCGTCGTTATCGAAAGCAAGAATTCACAAAAAGACAGATACCAAGCTAGACAGACTCTAAGCCGCGTGGTCGAGGTCGGGACCAGCATTTTTGGGCTCCTCTTTGAGCACTCCACCAGATGTCTCACTCTCACCAGCAGCTCTGACCTTCTTATTCTTCTTACCAAGCCAGCTCTTCTTCTCTCCCTTCACTTTTTCCTTCTTGACGTAGCCCTCTTTGAAACACAGACCAGGGTGGAAGGCATTCAAGCTCAGAATGCCAGCCGCAACAATCGCGCCTTCAAGCCCAATGAAGTATCTCTGGGTGAGGATCAACTGTCCCGACCATCCCTCAGACAATTCAGCAACGCGATATACACTCCTCGTGAAGATACAGAGGGTGGCGAAAATCAAAGCACCCACGAAACCACGGAATCGGAGCGAGTCTCTAAGTCTAGCATGTTTTGGCTCCAGAGCATGTGCTTTGCCGAGTTTACTGATCCTTCGATACGTCCTGAATGCAAAGTCTGACGCCAAAACGATGTAGAAGAACAGAGTAACGACTTGTACTGCCAGACCAGCTATCATGATGTGATTGCCAGGTCTTGGGTCTTTGCCAGAATGTGTGGCTGCGCTGGCCATGCCTCCACCGAGCGCTTGTAGGACGAGCGAGAAGAAATCACACGAGATGAATATCTTCGGGTATAGACCAGGTTTGAGACGTGAGTTCTCTGCACCGAAGGTCTCAACGATGCGGGAGAGGCAGAAGTATAGACCGGCAGCGTAGAAGGCAGGAGCGATGGTAAGGCAGATGATTTGTAACAAGAACGGGTTCTAGAAACGGCGTCAGTGGTTTATCGCCAGGATTACCCATATGCTTCATACCTCGTCAAATGGCCTGTTATGCGCCATGATCCTGCCGATATACCCAAGCAGTTCGAGAACAGATCCACTAATCATCGCAACAGAAAACGCGATGAACTTCCTGGACCACGCTGCCTGCACCAAAAACAGTATCAACGTGAGGCCAAAGAGGGCAGCGAACAGGCTATTCGCGGCTAATGATGGAACATATCCAGCCCAAAAGGATAACTTCAAAGGACAGATTTCAATCGTGCAAGCATCGCGACAAGTTCTCCTAGTCGCATAATCCTCAGAGTAGCACGCCTTGGGCGCAAAAGCTGGGGAAGACATGACTTCAGTCGAGGGGCGGTTTAGCCAGCTCTGACTGTTCTGGCGCAAGCGGTGTTGTTGAGCAATAGCAACTGTGCTCCGAGTAACTTCAACACGGCAGAAGAGAGAACAAAGATATCAAACGATTAATCATCGCAAGGAAGAAGAGGGAGAAAGCAGGATACTAAAGCACCTCCCTGGATGAAGAAGGGTAACATCTCATAAACCAAGTGTTATCCCATCCTGCCTGCACAGAAGAACGAGGCCCCATTTTCCGGGATAGCAAAGGCTGAATCGAGCTCCCTTGCTCTCGCTTGCGCAGTCGGCACGGAGGGAAATGCCCACTCTTACGAGTTGGCATCGAGGGTGTTCCAGTGCAGGAGGTGGAATGTTTTTCTGGGGTTGATTTGCTTCGCTTATCGCTTGCACTGTGCAGGGACTGTCAATGGCTGAGCTAGAGCGGGATAGGTATAGTCTCCGCAAGATGGACGATGAGATTCGTCCGAGTCCGAGTCCGAGGCCGAGTCCGAGTTTGCGATTCGATGAATCTTGTGATGGTATCGCGTCGTTGTGATTTTGATTTGTTAATTGCAATTTGGTGGTGAGATGGGCTGACGAGGCTCCCTGTAATTTGATCGTGAAAGGCGTCACAATGTCACGACCGCTAGACCGTGAGTCTCACGAGTTAATCATATCAGGTGTCAGTTATTGGTGAACTTTTGGTAAGTCAGTGACGGCCTCGGACGACATTTGACTGATATATTCAGCTGGGCCAAGGTCGAGGCCGAGAAATGGTCGCTTCGGGATAAACTTATTGACCGGTTGTCAGCCGTACGAGGCAGAGAGGGTGATATACGACGAACTCCAGCCTGAAATGAGCTACTCTGTGAGGTGAAAACGCAGAGTCGGTCGTCTGATCAATCGCGATCTAGGCCCAAAGCTATCACTGATACATGGCATCGTAATGGGTATTCAGCAGTTGCTGGCTTTTGGCAGCTGGGCTATCGAAATGCTAATCTTCAATTCTTTGAAGAAAAGATGAACAAAAGGACAATTGGTAAAAGATTGGGCGTGTGCTCAAGTCACTGGGTGACCAGCTGTTGTATAGTAAGAGGGTTCAAAATACAAGCAGTGACAGAGTGCATATACACATCGTATTACCTCATTTCTGGAAATGCTTCGAACGAGTCTAGCCTCCTATGAAACAAATCAGCATCTTCTACCAGCAGTATAGGATCAAACTAATCCTAAAGGTCCACTTGGTCCTCGCGCACCTGCAGGGAATTCTTCCAAAGCATCTTGCAACGCTTTCTGCAAAGCCTCATCACCCTTCGCGAATCCACCTCCTTCGGCCAGCATCTTCCTGATGGCTGCATTGCCATACTCTCTCTTGAACGGCACTTCGATGGCCTTCTTCACAGCCTCCCTCTTGGCAATTCTTGCAGCCCATGCTTCCAAAGCAGGCCATCTCGTCAACTCGCCCACTCCAATGAAGATGCTAGCATTGACCGGACCCCAGCATGCGATGTCAGCAATGCTGTACTTCCCTTGGCCTTCGCCGGCCAAGTAGTCACGGTCCTTCAGGGCCGAATCGAGGACCGAGAAAACAGCGCAAAGGTCTCGGTGTGTTGTTGCCGTTGGAAAGGCCTGACGGGTGGGGAGATAGCGGTAGTAACGGAGGGCTTGGCTTGATACCGGTGATATTTCCCCTTGTGAAAAAGACACCCATTGCTCTGCTTTCAATTGCTCCTTCTCCGATTCGAACGTCAGGGTGTGATTTGTGTCATATGTTCTACCAAGATATTGGAGAATTGCTGGTCCGATCAGAAACACTTAAACTTTGATAGTGGCAAGGCATCATCATACTTGAGCATTCGGACAGAACTATGTCTCTGTCGTGATCGACAAGGACCGGGATCTTCCCAGCTGGGTTTAGGGCCAAGTACCATGGCTCTTTCTGCACGCCTTGAGGGAGCGTGATGCATTGTACGGTATAGTCCTTGCCATACGCAGCCTTCAACTCTTCGAGGAGAATTGCTGGTTTCTGTCCTAAATATTGTCAGTTCCGGACGTATGTGGAGATGGAGAAGTAATCACCATTTGGAGTAGGGAAAGTCAACAGTTCAACGCCCGCTGTGGCTTTGGTCCCTGTAGCACGAGGTGGGAATGACGGAGCAGCCATCTTTGAGATAGAAGAATGAAATGATCGAAGGAAGATGAAGTGCGAATGCGAATGAAAGCAGGCCAAGATTGGGGGACGAAGGGGAATTGGAACAAGTTATGTACATTGCATAAGATGCAAGATTCGGCGCCGAGAGCGATGATCATCTCGCAACGCGCAGAAAGCTGATGGCTAGAAGCTACTAAGTAATTACAGTTAGACGCTCGAAGTCCAGCAATGGCTTGAGGAGGCCAAATAATGGACGCTAAAATGTCTTGCAGTGATGCTGTATAGGTTCTGGAAATGATACCGCGTTCAGTTCACTTTGCAAGGCGCGTATTGTATCGCGAATTGGCATGTTTCGACAACATGTTCCAGACGGACAGCTTAACATTTGAGCACGCGGTTTGGTTCGGCATCGGCCTTCGAGTTGATAGTCAAAGAGAGGTGAAGAGACTCAAGGAGCGTGGTGTTGAGAATGAGGGAAATGTTCCGCCGGGAGATCGACACGGAGACGCTAATTTTAGCGGTACTCGTTACGCGTATTTTTGTCAGTCAACAACCACCACAACCTCCTGGACTCACTCCTACAACAAAATCGTCGCTCTCACCCCTCGGTCACTTTCTCACCTCCGACCAGTTAGAGCGGTATGCAGACTGAAGCCTTAAGATGAGCCACCGCTGTCACCATTCCTTGCTTACTTCCCTCGAGAAGAAACTTTCTGGAATACTCGCAAACTATTTCACCGGCACAACGAATGCGAGTATTCTGCTACCTGAGGCTATTCTAATACACCTTAGAAGCTCCAAGATCTTTCGTTGTGTCTCATGATGCCAACAATGGGACCAGACTGCCCTTCTCTCTTCTTCGTATGGACGGACAATTCGATCTTGCTGATGACATAGCCTTGAAAGATGCTTCCTCACATCAAGAACCAAGGGGGGCCAGCAACCATTTCTCGTGGGCAGGAAACATATAAAGAGTAAGTCGTGGTTACAAGAATCTTATCAGTACCAAATCCTCAAGTTTCCCCTCAACTCTAACTCACATCCTTCTAAACTCCATTCACTTTACCAAAAATCTCTGCACTGGGAAAGAATTCGATACTTCCGTCCAAATCGCTGTCATCAAAACGATCAAGATGCCACTAATCCCCGCCGCATTGGCATCTCAAATATCCGCACAAGGCCAGTCCAGTGCACCAGCGACTCCTACCACGTCTGGGAACTCTCAAACTGCGACCTCACAGCCCTCAGCTTCTCAGAACGGGACAGGTACATCAGGCCAGTGAGTTTTTTCTGGAAAATAGCGACCTCCGTCGTCTTGTCTGGCGAAAATCCAGAAATGGGTGAGGAAGCTGTCCAATCCGGGAAGGTTTCTTTGGTGCAGGGAAACGGAATAGTTTTGATTCAACTCTCATTGGAATCAAGGCAAGGATATTATCGGATGGCGTGCATAATCGGAGTTCTGGAACAACAATCATTTGAGGACGGAAGTGTGTGTTATTGGGTATGAAAGGAGCATGACCAGTCACTTTAGTTTATGAAGCATCCAAAAAGAAAACTAGAACACATTTCAAAATCTCGTCAGCTCTCCAAGTCCTAGCAGCAAGGAAACGATGAGCTCAAAGCGGGTACTCTGTTGAACAGGTCAGTTGAGATTGAACACAATTGAGGGTATCATTAAGTCGTTAGTATGAGGCCACGAAGCGTCGTGTCTGCCACCGGTCTGACATCATCAGCTGGGCAGCATCATCCCACAAATGCTCTTGCCAGCTGTTATAATTCGTGACGGTAAGTCGTCGAGGTGCAAGAAAACGAGTGCGAAGCTGCTGATCGAGCAGTGTCGATGATTTGGTAGCCATCGATAGGCATCATCAGGTGCGTAAGGTTCCCTACCTGTGAGACTAGGACTCGATCCGTATCGGACAGATCCAGGATCGGATTCGCATAAATTTGCTCAAAGGTTAGTAAGGTCATCTTCTACTCTCCTTTCCTTTGCTGAAGCTACTAATTTATTCAGAAGTGCGTCTGTTTCTTCTCCTTTGTGTATCGATTTCTGCTTTTCGTGCATCTTCTCCTTCTTCTTCCTCCTCTATTGCGATGCCTTGGAATGCCGCTGCTTTATGACTCAATGATGTGACCTATTCAGTATCATTAGATACAGACTTTTTGCGGAAGCTGCCTTGCTGGCCTACAAGATCTTATCAATTGTCTCTTCAGTCTCTGAAATACGAGCTTCACCATGCCCGTTAAATCTGGACTATCATCTGCCAATACAATTCTTGATAGATCGCATTCGTCAGCCCAGAATTGTAATTTCAGAAGCGTGTCATCGAGTGCTATCGCAGCTTCAGGGCATGAAGGAGCGCCAACGTCTAGCTTGATGCCGAAGTATTGACGAAGTTCACGAAAAGCTTGTCTGATGTGGTGAGACATAGAGAAACAATGGCAATGTTCTGGTGTTGTTGGAAAAATGAAGTATTGAAGTGTTCGAGCATCTGCGCCTCGTCCTTAGCAAAATAGGGCGTCGACAGATGCGGGATTTTCACGACGCCCATGTCAATTCGAAAGAGGACAGTCGACGATAACAAGCTGCAAGATTCATTGCTTGGTCTCCGGGCTTCTAGTGCTCTCGTCAAAATCTTAGCAGCTAGCCAAGAAGTCGTGAGTCGAAGCCTTTCTACACGTTGCAGTTGTGACTGACATTTTGGAAAGTCCGTCCGCAACATGGCGTTCATGAATACCTCGAATTTGATTGGTACCAGCGCCGAGATGCTTAAACTGCTTGTCATATCGATCAAGAAGATTGCGGAAGAGGAGAACGCATATAGAGAGTGCTCAGAGCGTTTGCGGTGGTTTGGCTACCAAATGAGTGAGTGCCATGCGCTCTTGAAGAAATGGACAGATACGTGGCTCCGAGATGGGGTTCTTTTCACCGACGACGACTATCGGTTCCTGTGGGGCAACGATGGGTTTGATGAGATCGTTGCTCGTTTCGAGCAGATCCGCAGAGAAGATGTGGCCCGAATTCCCATCTTGAACGAGCGAATCAAGAAATTCAGCGCTTTTATGGAAGATGTTCGAGAGCAGAAGAGCACGGATGAACGCTGCAATTGGCATCTCGTTCTAGACATTCCCCGGGACGAAGGACCGCGCAGCTGTTCTCGCTGTGTAGCGTGTTTTCAGCATGATCTTGACATGGCCTCCGTTTCCCAGACTTCCTGAATAAAGACAGCCATGACGAGCTCCTTTCTGGCAGTGGGTGCGAAATGTTGCCGTGATAATGACTTACATGTCCTTCTATTATAACAGGTTTTGGGCGCGTATTGATCTCGATTGGCAACCGAGTGTCCCCGTTTGATACAAGGCAACCGTCTTGATCTCTACGAATGGGAAAGGTCGCGTCGTATATGCGACATGGTACCTTTTGTGGTGAGGAGCCCACCTTGATTGTACTGCTCGTATTCTTTACGGTCTAGACCAGGCGTGTCAACTATCCGGCGCGGCAGCGGGAGAGCCCATGCCGGGAAGTCGGGAGGGTAGCCATCCGACGCCGGATGGCAGCGTAAATTCTGGCATCCGGCGTACAGGCGGTTAGCGTAGGCGCGAGAAAATAATTTCTATATAATTATCCTAATTGGGAAGTAGATACCCCGTTTATAATCTTACTTTTAACTCTACTTATAATCTCGCTTTTAGATCCGTAACTCGGACTTTCTCCCGGAGCCCTAAATATACCCTACTCCCGCCCTCCCGCCCGCCTGACGGTAGGTCGAGTACGTCGAGGACGGCAAAGCTCGACGTCGAGCAAGCCTCAGTCTGTAGACCACTTGCCATCCGGCGGCCTTGGCCGGGTAAAGTTAGGCGGATAGTTGACACGCCTGGTCTAGACTGCACACCAAGTAAAGAATGATTGGCTGTTGCCTCCTGTCTCATACGACGAGGCTGTGGGGAAGCCTGCTGACAACATCAGGTACTTCTCCATGTTTGTTGTCATCCTGTGTATGTATGTATGCATGTTGCCGCTGCCTCCATAGTCTTCCCGCATCCGGATCAACCCAATCATTCAAATTTCTGGTCAGATGTGGTAGCTCTCATTTGGGGGTCATCGCATTGCTTCAAGGGACAAGTCAGACATCACTCAAGTTCCAAGAAGTTGTTTAATTGATGTGCGGGGCCACGGGGGCGTAAGGACCAGACTGTGTTCACCTCATCTCTGCACAGTCCGTCTACCGAAAATACCACTCCTCATCCCCAACTCAACCCAGCCTCAACGAGTACAATACTCGACAGTATACGTCCTGGACTGAGTTCCGATAGGATCACTTATAGGATCGCTCTCAGTACAACAATGATGGTTCGGCCTGGGTGCTATAGCCGGAAAGCCGTAAACCGCCTTCTGACCCGGGCATGCTCCTGTTTTACATTGGGACCTTGAAGCTGGGCACTACCAAGGGCGTATATTAGTGTAGGCGTATAGTGTGAAGACTATATACTTACAGGTGTCCAGCTCGAGCCTGCGATTCCGTATGTACATTTAACTGGTGGGTCTGCACATCTGGGTTTCACTGCCGGTAACACTGCGACTGTGAGGGTGGAAAGATTGAGGAGGACTGGGAGGACGAGGTGGAATGTTTTCATTGTTGCTGAACTTCGGAGAAAGGCTGGCTGGAGAAAGGCTGGCGGGAGAAAGGCTGGCGGGAGAAAGGCTCGCGGGGGAGAGACTGGCGGGAGAGAGACTGGCGGGAAAAGGACTGGCCGTCTTCAACAGAAATGCGAATAGGTCGTTTAAGTGTACACCCGCTCAACCCTCCCTTGTTGATGAAGTGGCCTATCTCTTTAATTAGAACTACCACGTTGAGGGTGGAGGTGGAGTGGTGGAGTAGGTATAAATAGCTCTAGTGGTGGAATGCAAAACTTGTACGGAGTACTCCGTACACAATGCGAATCCCCGCTTCTGGAAAAAGTAATGACACATTGTCTGAATGAGGCTCGACTCAATTATCCCCAATGAACAGACTCTTGGTATTCTCCAGACGATCAAATCAAACCGCCTCAGTGACGATTCGCTTCACTTTCGTCTCCTGATTCGGTAACCATCCGTGCAAACCACAGCCTTGCGATGTCGAGCCTAAAAGACCCTTGTAAGCCCCAACCACCAATCGCCATACCCAGGGGCCAAGCCCAATCGGAAGGGTGTGCGAATTTCGACTTGGCGGGAAAATGATACAGTAGACCTTCGAGCCTCGACTTTCGTAAATCGCGATGTGTGCATCCTTGCTTGTGCTGGTATCATATCATCGATGGTATACTGTGTAAGAACCAGACAAGGGGCGCTACCTCCGAACTCCACCAACCCACTCATCCATTCAAAAGCCCGCCCACCTCCAACACGGAACAACCTCCGACCTTTCCACCGCAAGTATCCCCTGTAAAGTCATCCAACCACCCATCAAACCAGGACGTCACCTGGACCCACCTACCCTCTCCAGATTTCTATGAACTACTATGGTATCTGACCTTCAGCCCAAAATCACATGCGAATACAGGGGAGTTCACAAATAGGACAAGGCTGAGCTCTTCTTTTTTTTTGGAATGAAAACGGTTGACTCATCATACTGTGTGTGCATGGGCAAATGGCTTTTCGAGCCCTTGTATCGCAAAAACATCGTCTGAGTACCCAGTTCCGCCTACCCAGCAACGCCAAGCAGCTTTATGGAACGGACCGGGTGCGGGACGGAAATACGCAGAGTCCCAAACACAAATCGGCGCCTGGGAGGGGGAGTGCATGAGGGGATTTATACGTCCCACGAGCGCCACAGAAGAAACATTTGATTGATTGATTGATTAAGAAGAACATCGACGAGATCAACCGCAACGCAATCATAAGGCATCGAGAAGGAAAGCCAGGACAGGACGATACAGTCCAAACGTATATATAACCAAAGAAAACCCATTGCGCGGAGGGATCAGGCGTCCTCGGAAAAAGAGCAGTCCTTACAGTACTTCTTTACCCAAGCCATGTTCTCCTTCGTAACCATGCCGATCCGCTTCACCTTGACAGCATTATGCTGCACAGTATACGTCTGCGAATAATTGACCCTAGACTTATCATTCAGAGTCTCGTCAGCGTCAATCACCGGAATGGCATATTTATCGAAAACCTCGCCTTGCAGGGCATTAGGTGGACTGGGAGTCGTATAGATTATAGAATGGTGTTTGGCATCATGTCGGTTGACCACGCCATTGGAGCCATACGTCGAAATGGGTCTGTGTTGTCGAAACGAGTTAATTCCCATATCTAGGCTCATATCGGTTTCGATAGACGGGACTTACACGCATAAACTGTGGTGAGAGTGTGCTTTGATAATAACGAACCGGCGGATTTCTGCGAAGACAGCTTCGTTGAATCGGTCGTACGTTACCGTGTCCATTGGATTACCGTTGTTTACCCGACCCGCTGGCTCCGGCCAGGGACAGGAGAAGACCTATGTACCATCAGCTAGATAGTAGGCAAATCGACGGCGAATTGTCTTCCAAGGCGAAAACTTGATGCAAAGAGGAGTAGGTCCAAAGAAAATTGGTGCTTTACCCGGCCTTGGACGAAGAATTCTTGAATTTTTTTCGTCCGTATCCTTGCATAGCCTACGAGGTATAAGCATGTGTTAAAGACAAGCAATTGAATGTTCCATACCTTGATATAGTTGAGAGTTTGTACGCGTAACGGCTGGCTGCTGGGGGGTGGGAGCCTGGGCATTGGCGCTTGGGCGCGTATAATCGGCACTGCTTGGTGTTGGGGCATGGTCATTCGAGTTCTCAATCGAAGAAGGCAGAACGTCGGTGGGTTGCTGATAGCCAGTCGGTTGATATGGTTGATTCTGATATTCTATGGGCTGTTGGGCCTGTGTGTTGTACGCAAGAGTCGTCAAAGAATCGCTGGCTTGTGCTGAAGTGAAGTCTGCTGCTTGAGTTTGATATTCCGTTGCGCCATAGGCATTCACACGGTTTCGATAACAACAACGTCTTGCTTGGTCCCAGTGCCACCCAGACCAAGCCGTTTCTCGATTAGCAGACATTATGTGCTGTCATGCTGTGCGGCCTAGGCCGTGTTACCTCGAATATTTGGAACAACGAATGCTGGACAATGGTGCCAATGGAACGCGCCTTGTAATTGTACTGCGTATGTCGCTGAGCAGTCGCGATATATAGAGCGACCACGTATTTTGAGCCGCATGTCCCAGTACCATTATCGCAGCCGTCTCAGGACCACCGGCGCATGCAAGCCAACACACTCTGACACCCACGTTAGCTAGGTTGTCAGTCATCGACTGCATAGTGTTGGAGTATGGGATAGGAGTGAGGAGTTGCTGCAATCCTCATCGGTGCCAAGGGCTGCGGACCCTGCAAGCCATTCCGTCACAAGCCTGTACTCAGAGTAGAGGGCCTTAAAGCAGCGGGGTGGGTCGCTCCGTATTTTCAGTGGGATCCGAGGAATTGGTTTTGTTCGCGGCGTTGTTTACTGTACGCAAGGTGCGTGAAGGCGCGTGGTGGCCTCTGCGCCTCCTTGGACAGTGATCAAGCTTGATAAATAAGCCTGGTCCGCCCTGGAAATAGTGGACAGCTCAGTAGTCCTCCTTCAAACGTTATATCGCTGTCGCCGATGCCCATGACCGATCGTCTATCTAATCATCATCGCATCGACGAAAGAATCGAAGACAGATGGCTCGAGCTAAGTGGAAATGTCGCAGCCGGGAACAATGTGGTTAGTCGGCATGCACCCGTCTCATGTTGCACATTCTACAGTTGCAGGACTAATTCTCCTGTGTTCAGTATCCCTACCAAGGAGGTCCAGAGAGAGATTGCCCAACCGGCCATCAGTGCAATGTCCCCCAATCTTTTCACAGTCTCTACTCCGAAAAAAGCTGCCAAAGTCCCAGGTCGAGTTCCACTCAGCACAAATCGTCTTACGGCACCAAATCGACCATGCCAGCTAATAGCGTGAAAAGCTCGCTATCATGTCCACAATGTCTTGGAACCCCTATTCCACTGCCCAGCCAGAGAAGCTCTCGGTCCAGATCCAACAATGACAATTACGACTTTAGCACCATTTCATTTCAATCTGATCTGTCACACAGAAAAGCAACACTTAGTGGCCTCGCCACCGACATCGGTCTCTTCCTTCAAACTTTGGAAGATGTTACTTCCATTCGGGTAGCCTCTCAGCAGAAACGCAAGGCGCTCATCCGGTCCAGGGAAAACGTTGCCCAGAAGGATGAGGCTCTTGCAAGCGCGATGCGAAACTCCCGTGCTGAAGGTGTCGTACTAGACCAAGACAATTTTCTGGCTCTCTCCGACGCGAGTATTCAGGCCAGGAATGAGCTGGGTCCGCTCGAGGACAGCTTTGAAACGACGGAATTTCAACTGGTTCCAAGAGAAGACGAATTAACAGAGCAAGGAGAGGAACTGAAACAGCGACTAGAAGAATTGGTCAGTTCTATCCACGAGAAGCTGAGCATCAATGGTCCTTCAAGCCAGCCTTTTGTGGAGTCTGTGGAACAACAACAGTCTGAACTGGCCAAATCAGACCAGAGTGCCCAGCTTGGAATACGAAAGGCAGAAGAACCTTCAACTCCGGATCATCGACCTCGCCATTCTGATTTCAAATTCTCTGATACGACCAAGCCACATCGGGCGAATATTGGATCTACCCAACCCGAGCCATTACTTCGCCAGTACGCCCCAGATCTATTCCCGGGCAAGTCATGGGAGTCTTGGACACAACTTTCTGAATACTTGGACGACAATGTTTTACCACAGTCAGTAACAGAAGAAGATCTCCTAGTAGTTGAGGCCGCAGGGGCTGATAGATCGATTGAAGACAATAGTGTTCTAATTGGCAACCGTGCTCCATTTCGCTGTCCGTTCTTTCAAGACGACGCTGCCGTGAATCATATAACTCACGCCCGACGCATTAGTGTCTGGCTGTTGTACACCTTGCGAAGGTCACGTTTGGAAGTCCTAAGGTTGCGAGAAGTTATTGACCAGGAGACAAAGGAATGGACATGGGCTGACATACTGCGATTTTGGGATATTGATGATGCCGCCACTTCAAAAACTCCCCCTGGATCTTTCAACACGTATAACACGGTGGTGGCAGAAAATACTTGGGGCTTTCCAAGGTCATCACCATACCCAGATAGTGAGCCATCGTTCGGAACGCCGCTAGCCATTAGACTGCGACAAATACACGGAGATATTCGGTTCCTAACCATGAATAAGGCGACGGGACAGCCGGCCATACAAAAATCGCCAAGCGACCGGCTGTGATGTCGACATGATAGAAAAACACAATCAGCTGAAGCCTTGCAAAGCTTGGGCCATTTCTAGCTTGTCTGCCTTCTACGAGAACACTTGAAACGCGCCTATCATCGTGTCAAGACCACAATAGCTTCTCTTTCTTTTGAATCGTTCAAGGAGACAACGCCGTTGCCTGGGCTGATTCGCTGGCCGAACGACACAACATCCGTGCCTTGATCGGTTCAGCCACCAGCCAAAAGGAAAAACTGTTGCCTTGGTTGCCTTCTCATACCCACGCCGCAGCAAAGCACGCAGATTTCAGCGACAAATCTTCCGATCCCTTAAAAGCGGCATCACATGGAGCGAATGCGATCACTGAAAATCCTGGCTTTGCTCATGCACTATGCGAAAGGTCACCTGGCATCAAAGACTAGGAAGAGCCAATGGGCGCGAGGATTATCCATACGCACGCGTCTTGCCGTAATTCTCGCATATACCATCGCACGACTCTCAACGCTTCAGCTTTCATTCGATCGCAGCCTTTCAGCTGTAAAACGTGTGGAGTCATCCATGCGCGGCAAGAGGACGATAGGTGTACATGCGACTGAAAAGATGGGGTACATCGCAAGGTGGAAGGGGACGTGTTCGGCCGCAGCTCTACTGGTGATCCTTCGGATCAGCTAACTTGGTCTTGCTTTCTGTGTTGCTGAATCAAGCGAGAATCTGTCTGCCTACAACAATCAGTGTGTCGATTGAGATCAATTAAGACTCATACCCCGCTGATCGTTTCTCTGTTGGCTCCGATTGTTGTGCCTTATCTTCAGCCTCATGAGTTTTTCTATGGGAACGTTCTCGATGACGCGCACGCTTAACTACGGCATTGCTAAGTCTCGCTCTTGTGGTATCGAAGTGAAGAGGTCAGGGAGCGAGGACGACAGGCGTCATGACTGCAGGCAGAACACGGCACAGCGAGAGAGTCTCAACGATGTAAGCGGAGAGTTTTCGTGGGCATGAGGGATACCCATGCGAGCGCGTGTCAGGGTCTGAACACGCAATCGTTTTTCCAGCCGGCGTGGGGAGTCGAATTCTCTGTCTCCTGTCTTCCGCGGTGGCCTCTTGTATTGATATCTCCAATGATAATGAGGCCCAACCATCTTCTAGCAATTATCAGCACCTGGCACAGCGGAAGCAATCACAACCAGCTACACGCATCGCTCTTTCTACAGCTCAGACCGCAATGGCATCAGACATGATCAACAATCAGATGGCGAGTTGCTGAACGCCAGTATTCCCATGATCCAAGTCTCTCTTTGCTCTTTGCTCTTGCTCTTACTCTTACTCTTACTCTTACTCTTACTCTTGCTCTTGCTCTTACTCTTACTCTTACTCTTGCTCTTACTCTTGCTCTTGCTCTTGCTCTTACTCTTACTCTTGCTCTTGCTCTTACTCTTGCTCTTACTCTTGGTCTTGCTCTTACTCTTACTCTTACTCTTGCTCTTGCTCTTTGCTTATACTCCAGGGACTCCCTTCCAGTTTTCATGCCAATAACAAGCGTTTGTGTACAGTTGCCTTTTGACTCCTCAGAACCTTTCCCTATTTCCAAGCATTCGATTCAATGATCTCCTTGTCCTAGTTCCAAACCCCGCATCTCTAACGCCAGAAGTAATTTCTCATTCTCCTCTCTCAACTCTTGATTGACCTCCCGCTGCATCCTAATAGTAGTCTTCAACTGATCAATCATATTCTTTGTCTCCAATTTTTGTGCTCTGAACGTATTCAAGGTCTGCAAGAGTCGCGAGATTTGGTATGCTCCGACAAAGTCGAGTTGTGATTGTGTTTTGTTGGTGCCCTTGTGGTACCCAATCATTTCTGATAGCTCGCCCAACATCTGCTGATCATCGTTCGTCCAAATGGCGCAATTCATGATATCCTGTAATCTGTGTTTTTGACGCCACTGAAAGTGCACATATTTCGTGTCCATCCTCACCTGGTGTGAGACCTGAGACAATATCGTCGCTGAACGGTGTGTCAGAGAGATGGCAGCATTGACAATCGAGGAGTCTTCGGGATCGACGACGTAGGAGAGGATTTGCTGTCTAATCTCCACTGGAAGATCAAGGTAGGATTTTGGCGTAAGAGAAGGCTTCGGTAGAGTTAAGAGAGCTTGGCCGTCACCGTTCGAGGGTTTCGTGGATGAAGCGTCGTAAGTGCCTAGCTATTGATTACTTTCTCGAGTGCCTCTACATTTCATTTCCTTGCTCGATGCAGCTTGTGAGCCGCTCTGCTTTGGTATTGAAGGACCTGACGAGGTATTGCCGGCAAGCAACCTCAATCTATGGTCGGGCATAACTGCTCTTGAATCCCTTGATTGCGCATTGCTACACGATGTCGTTGCGGATTGAGTAGGGAGGTCCTCTGATTGTGATTTCGAGGCGGCGACAGAGTCTGTTGACGGGTTATTTACACCCTGCTCCGAGTTCGGCTCGGGACATGACGTCTCTGACTGATAGACAGCATGGGCAAAGTGCGTGAAGAAGGTCCTGAAGGACCACCTTGTGCGCGTTGTGGCCATTGCGTGGAGCGTGTAGATTTGTCGACAGTGAAATGGCGATTATTGTCCAGTTGCACAAATGGGCGAAAGATCTGTTTTAATAGACATCGTGTCCCGTTGATCGTTTGTTGTGACCGGTGTCTTTGGGCGTTAGCCAGAGGAGTGAATCGTAGGTAGTGTTTATGATTCAACAGTACTGTAGTGCTTGACCAAAAGTTGACTGACCGGACGCGGAAAGGTTCTCTCGCGTCGCGCGCTTGCCCCACCACCTTGGCTGTGAAGATTGGAAGGCCTTACGGGAGATAGATGGCGGTAAATCTGTCGTAATCCTCTCGAAGAATGGCCGGAGACGTGTTGATATCAGTCCAGAATTATCAGGGTTTGCACACTGTACGATGGGAGTTGATGTTTGAGGATATTCGATGATTTTTCATTCACCTACCTAGGCATTGGCAGTTATCAAAACCTCGTGTCTGAAAGACGGTCCCATCAGATGGTACAAGTATCATTCACTCAATTACCACTACAGTAATTTCTATACCCCTTCAGATCTTAACCCAATCAGCAGATCATTCGCATCTTTACATGCGACATATCCACCCTCCGAGGCCTAATTATCTACATGTACTAATATCAGATGTACACACGCCAATTCTTTCAGGTCGACTGGATCCTTCCAAACCAAATGCCCATCTCTCCAAGAGATTCTTCGTCGTGGGCTCGTCAAACAAGTAAAGCGTGCCCGTAACGCCGGTGACCTCAATGTGTCCATCTTGTCCCAAAGGAGGGTTATCCCATACCTCCATCCCAAAACGCCGGCCAATACAAAAACAAGCAATGCGAACCGACATGCATAAAATGGGAAATGTTGTGAACATGATCATGCTGTGTCCAGATCATGCCGCTTTCACGGTCGTGCCTCCACAGTTCGGTATCTCCAGACCCTTTTTGAGGTTGCGATTGATGTCCATGAGACCCCATTTGTCCTCCCAATTTTGGCCTAGAGAAGGGCTGTTGTATGCAATCTTCCAGGGTTCGTCAAACGCTTCAAACCTGTCAAAGGGTTAGCATAAGTTGGCAGAGCGACCTACGTCCAGTAGTGGTGTAGAATTCAGCTCACCAAAAGTAGTCAGTTCCATTTTGAAGTGCTTGACAAATCCAAGTATTCATGAGCTTGTTCATATTTGCGATACTTGCCACAGCTCCCGACGTCGTATCCGGGCATTTGTCTCCTGTTCCGCAATCGTTTCCGCCTTCGCTTGGCCACCCAATCTCAGATATAATGTGTGACTTGCCAGACATTCCGGCTGTAACTTTGACGTCATGCTCTTTCCAGAAGTTGTAGGTCCATCCTGCAGCCTGGTCGATAACAACACCACCGAAGAAGGGATGGATGTTAGACATGACCACGTCAACGTTAGTAGCCAGATCCGCTGTCCAGTTGTCGCCTAGATCAGAAGTCGCAACAGGCAGATCTAATCCCATAGAGGTTAGATTCGACTTCGTTTGCGTCAGGTAGCTAGATAATTGAGTGGATGTCATATCCTTGCGGAAGAGCACCTCGTTTCCGATCGCAACACCCTTCAAGTTTTTGCCCTTGTTCTTTTCTAGGATTTTCCACAGTTGGGCCACTTGTCTGGTATTGGTAGTACTATTGCTGCCTAGCCAAACGCCAAGCCAGACCTTCATATCCGTGAGTTGTAGTTTGTCAATGGCATGCAAAACCATCTCGGTCTGGTTGCAATCGGTTCCGTAAAGCCGAAGGACGTTGGTGAGCTGTGACATGACCGCAAGATCTCTGGTGACATTGTTCTGCGATGGAGGATTTGTGAGACAGGCTGGGTATTGCGTATTCAATGGCGTGTAAGCAAACCCAGAGAAGACCTTGTGGAAATTGGGATTGTTCATTAGCTTCTTGATCTCCGCTGAGTCTTTGGACAAATCGCCGTTGGAGGCACCGTCGTCGGCCGCAGATTGTCCGTTTGACGTAGCAGTGTCCGAATTAGATTTCCTGGAACCCAATATGCCACCCACTGCACCACCTGCTATAGCTAACACGATGAGCAGACCGGCCAGTATAAAGACAGTCTTTTTCCATACTCGCCCCTTTGGCTTCGAATCCTTGAGCCAAACGCTCTTCTCTAGAGCGGGATCGCGCAGGCCCGCAGCAGACACCGGAGTGTATTCTCCGCCACGAGCTGATCCAGCAGATGAATTGTCTCCAAGAGCTCTTGCACCAAGGACTCCAGCGCCAGCGCCAGCGGCCAATGGTGTAGCGTTGACGCTCGCCTTGCTTTTGTTGAAAGGCAAACTGACTTTTGAGCTTCGCTTAGGATTGTACATGCCAAATCCATCATCTCCATCGTCTACGATCGCGTTCGGGTCGACGAAGGCGAGGTTGTTGACTTCATTGTGTGATCTGGATTGTGGTACAATAGGACCGTCGGAATATGGAGTGTTCAGTCGATTTGGCGAGGGCGCTCGGTCGGAGTAGCTATTGTACATGGGTTCTGGATAGGTAGGAGTGCTGACGGGTGGTGTGTCGACGGCGTGTCGAATTGGCGCTTCTGATCCAAAGGATTCATTAGGGTTGAGGTACCGATGTGGACTGTCACTGAAGCCTCGATCCATTTGTTCTGCCAAAGACTGCTGGCTAGGGCCTCCAAGATGTGCATAAGAACCCATGTTGCCAATGGGTGATACGACAGGAGAAACTTGACGGTCGACTAATGGTATCGACACACCCAGAGCTGCATCACCGGCTAGTGGGGGGCCATAATGGTGTGATCGCTGGTGCTGTGCATACGGGTCTTGATGGTATTGTGAATCCGATTGACCTTGATAAGGATCTTGGAATGGGCTTTGGGCATTAGGCGGTTGGAGAGCAGGCATTCCGGGGTGCAGAGAAGGAGACGCGGACCTTTCTCGATGCTGCTGTGCTAGGGGAGCTCCAAGCGTAGGCTGCGTCACCGGTGAGCTCAGACTTCGTGGATCGTGATACTGTGCTTGCTGTGAGTTTCCACCACGACCAAAACGCTCGTCGTGCATCTGGTTGAAATTGCTGTCTGGATGCATGCCAGGACGGTAGCCGTGTCGTGGCGGCGATGGAGGATTGTCCAGCATTTCTCCTGTATATTGCTCAGGTTGGTATGTGTTTGGAGGCTTGCAGTGTGTCAGAATATCTCCAAACAAGCTATCTGGGACAGAGTCTCATACGTTGGATTGCGGACTCATGCCGCTTCTCTGGCCTTGGTATGCCATGGCGCAGAGAACTTCGCGATGCTGTTGCAGACAATGATTGACCAGACTAGTCGGCCAGGATGCTGTTGGATGCCCCAATCTCTCTCAACAATGGCTTCGCAGGTAGGAATCCAGCTGATCCGGAGTGCTTGTCCGAGAGCTACGCTGAGGAAAACACAGTTTGCAGGGAGGTGGCTAGACTGTTTCGGAAGATATAGATGTCTGCACTGGCAATGAATGGGTGTAGCGTGCGTGGTAGGAGTAATGCGAGCAACGTGCGTGGTATGAGTAATGCGAGCGAGTGTATTTAGCCTGGTAGAGGTGCCGGTGCAGGTGGTGGAGTTTGTGGTGGACTGGTGGTCAAGACTTGCACAGTTGCCAGGTCGATCAATGTCAGCAAGCGACGGAGCCTTCATAGTACACCGTAACCGTAGAACTAGAGTGGCTGGCGGCGATGAGGATACCTTTGGTAGTAGATTCCCCTAGAGCCGTTTCAAGACACCAGCAATTACCTAGACAGACATTGATGATCATGAATTCATTGCTGGGTACTCATAATTCGACCGCAGAAGAGGCTTTCTCAACCTCCCCATCTGATCCCCCAGGTCGTATCCCAACTGCCGCCACCCGCCTTCAACTTTGTTTGCGCAGCATCGTTCAATCAAGGCAGCTCACCACAGCCACTCCACAACATGACTTGCCTGATTCTGGTCCATATCCCACCACACCATCAACTTCAGCTCGGGGCTGTGCTGTGTCATTGGCCCCTGTGAACGAGGCCGCGGTCCTGAGATCCCTCCTCTCCTTGGCCTGATCGCTCCCTATATTTATCTCTTATTGCGGGGACCGAGACCGAGGAATCACTTTCCCAATTCTCTTCAAAGGTCTGCTGATCCATCCTCCAATCTCTTAACCTCATCGCTTCTTCGGTCCTCCGCTTTTCAGCGTGCTCGTACAAACGAACGAAGACTCGGCCAAAGCTTCCTCCTTTGACGTACTTCTTTCTCCAGCTCGAAGAACAACCTCAAGAGTCTGTTTTTCTCAGCCCATCTGATGCTGCCTCCTTTCGTACTCTCCAGCAACTTCTTCCGAGTACACAAAGGACACCATCCTTCTCACAGCCAATAAAAATCTAGATTTGTGAAACCAGCTGGAAACACACGCAGCACTTCCGAGCCTCCAAGCATCCTGTCATTGTCAACAGCATGTTTGACGAGTGAAACGTCGATTATCTTGTACCTTCAATTCCGGGAAATACGCCGACCTGAATACACAGCACACCCCAGCATGCGGATATGGACAATGACATCGCCCAGATCGCAGAAGAGCGGCCTCCAGAACCCTACGTACGAAGTGGTATATATTTCTCCTCTCCGATCCGATCCAGGATGAACGGCGTCTGCGAATTCCTTCCATACGCCAAGTCTCGGGGAATTCTCAAATAAAGTGTTGTAATAGCAATCAGTCTGCACACACGTCTTTTGCACCTCTCCCAAGATCCAATCATTGCGCCTCGGGACGGGTACCTGCATGAACGCATTGCATCCGAGCAGATCCTGTCAGATGACCGTATCTGCTGTCTGCAACGAGTCTGTCAAGTGCTTTGTCGGGTCTACATCCTCATATCAAGTTCATCAATCCCTCTTCTCCCAATACCTTCAGACACCTCGTCAGTGGCAATGGGTGGTAATGCCTTCAATCCATGAAAAACCACAATCTCAAATATCCATACCATGCATAACACGCTTCATCTACAAACGGCTATATAACTACACGCGTCACTATTCAGTGCACTTTCTGCTTATTTACGTACAGAGGGGTTCGCAGAGATGGATAGGAGAAGAGGTTTAATTACTTGAAGGATGAGTGGAAGAACGGGAGCGAATAAGAAAATTCTAAACTAGGAGAAAGAGATGCCTTCAAACATATATTCGGTATTAATATCGATATATAGATTCCTCCTACCCATCACTACGTACAACAACTAGTATCAAAAAGAACAGGAAACCCTGAATATTATCCTCTACCTTACCCAATACAATAAATCTTTTATCCTCACAAACCCAACCCCAACCCCAACCCGCACGCTACGGAAACCAAAAACCGACCCCCTAAAGAAAAGAGAACACACTAAGCAACAACAAAATTCCCCACGCTCCTCAAATCCCTCGAACTAGCCCCAACACTAACAGTATACGTCCCCCTCGCCAACGCCCACTGCTGCGCTTCCACATCCCAAAAACTCAAATCCCTCCTCATCAATTCGAAGCTGACGTCCTCATCGGCGCCCTGTGCGATCTCGACCCTTTCAAAGCCTCGCAGTTCGCGGACGGGTTTGTCCGCTTCGGAGGGGTAGCTGATGTATAATTGGGCCACTTCGGCGCCGGTGGTGGAACCCGTGTTTGAGATTTGAAGGGAGACGGTGTAGAGGGGGGTCCAGAGGTCGGTGTTTCCTCCTACGCTTGGGATGCCGGTTGGGTATTTGGAGATGCTTGTTGTGTTGCTGGTGGAGGGGGTGATGGTTAGGGAGGAGTAGTTGAAGGATGTATAGGAGAGACCGTGGCCGAATGGGTAGCGTGGGGTTACGTTGTATTTGTCGAAGTATTTGTAGTCTATGTAGTTTCCTTTGGGGGATTGTTAGATTTGTCTTTTATTTGTGTTTTGTGTTTCATTTTCGGAGTTCGGGGAGGGGGTTGGTGGGTTAGCTTACCTTCTGTGTAGTTAATCTGCAGATTCGTCTCCTCGATCATGACGTTGTAATCGCTCTCGTTCTTGGCGATGGTGTATGCCAGACGTCCAGAAGGATTGACATCGCCGTATAGGACATCTGCAATGGAGTTGCCGGATTCCTGTCCCAGGAGAGACGAGTACAACACAGCAGTGATGTTCTCATTCTCAATCCAACTATCCACCAATCGTGGACCAACAGTCTGAATAACAACAACAGTGTTATTACACTCGGCCGCAACAGCCTTCACCATATCATCTTGAACCGTATTCCTCAATTCAGTACGATCAGCACCCTCGCCCTGCAGCGCGTTGATGAAGCAAAGGCAAACCTCAGTACCAGCAGCATATCCAGCAAAAGACGCATCAACAGATGTACTGCTTGAACCAAGGAGGTTACCGAGACTACCCTGGGAGGAGGCAGCCGTGTACGTGTTATTCAAGATCCAACGGACAAAAGTTCCGTCAGCAGCGGCACGAGGTACAATCGCCATATGTGGATCAATCACATATCCCAAAGAGCCCTGTCCACTGCCTGAACCAGTAACCAAATGTCCCTCGTAGATAGGTCCGGATCCCTGGACTGAGAAACCGTAGTTTGGACCACCGACAGCGGGACCGGCGTGGGAACCGAAGATGGCCATTGTGTTCGGGGCCTTGAGAGGGAGGACACCGTTGTTCTTCAACATGACAATGGATTTGGCGCCGTTTTCGCGGATGAGTGCGGAGTGATTTCCGCGTACGTTTCGTAGATCGCCACTTGTTGCGTACGAAGGTTGATCCCCAGTATCCATTCCAGCTTTGAAATAGGCCATTGCGTTTCGAATGGCCATGTCGTCGAATCGCTCTTGCGTCAATGAACCATTGGAAAGTAAAGCGGTCATGGTCGATTCGCTCCAGGTCCCGCTTGAACCTTGATCTAAACCGCCGGTTGCGGAGCCGAGGGCTGTCTTTTGGGATGAGACATCTGGGTTCACGTAACCTGGGAATCCGAGTTCGGTTTTTAGAAGAGATTGGAGGAGGACCGAGTTTTCGCACGAGTAGGTTGAGTTTACGCGGTTCATGGCGCACATCATTGTTCCCAAACCTGCCTTCACGCCGTTATAGAAGGGGAACAGGTACGTCTCGTGGAGAGTCTTGTCGTCGACGTTGGAGGAGTATGATTCTGAACTGGTCGTGGAGGCGGTGGACCTTGTTGAGTTCGAGCTACCGGTTGGTGCTGAACCTCCTGCGCTTGCGCTTCCAGATGGGACGATGCTACCGGAAGCCATCGCAGCACCTGATGGAGTGCTGCCAGATGCCGTACTGTTGGATGATGATGAAGAAGAGCCTGGGGGTCCTCCAGTTCCACCCGTCCCACCACCCATTCCACCACCGCTGCTGCTTCCTTGTCGATTGGTTTCCTGCTCGTTGAGGATATAGTGCTTTCCACCGGCAATGAGACCAGCATCAGTGCTTCCTTGGACAGCAAGTCCCATAACAACACCATTGAGATAAGAATCAACGCCAAAGGTCTCCCCCTGTCTGCCACCCCATGGAGATCTTCCCATAGGTTGCGAAGTAGGTCCATCAATAACCTGCATGCCCATGAGATAGAACTCGGTCCCAACCGCCTTTGCCTGAGCATATATAGCATCCTTGTCCCAAGTCATAGCCAAGGCCGAAGATTGAGAGAAAGTGGAGACGTAAAAGTATCCCTGGACAGATTCCATCCCATCTTTGAGGATAAGTGCGGTCCAACCTGCTGTTCCATTTGTGCCAGTGCTGCTGTTGAAGCTACCACCAGTGATGATGGAGAGTTTTTGCGCGGTAGTCAAGCCTGATACAAAGGATTTTGCTTTGCTGTATGCGTCTGTCCAGTCGCCGAGATCCACTATTCCCTGTTAGTATAATGTTATCCCGAAGCAAGCAAGGTCATACAATATTCCGAGGATAGAAGGTAATTATTGGTTGTATTAGTATCTGTCTGAGCAAAAGTCGAAGAAACAAGAGCAGCCACAAGGCCAGAAGAAGAAAGTCTCATGATGGAGATGAATGCAAAGAACGAATCAGAGTAAGAGAATGGAAGATAGACTGAACGTTGTTTGCCATGGCGTAGTTATATGTCTCTATGTCTTGGTTCCCAAAATTGAAGGGAGAAAGTCCAGGCCATCAAAGCCATCGTGGACATGGACACGCGTGGACAGTGGATCATAGGAGGCTGAGAGTACGCAATGTTTGTGCGTGGGCCAACCAACACCGGGTTGTCCTCCGATATCTCATAGATCTAGATCAAGAAGCAAATGCCACAGGAGCTTGGTTAGTTCACGTTTGCGGGGATCTCCTTATGGTTAGCAGCCTGATGTTTTGGGATTTGGCAGGAGATTTTGCAGTTGGTGTTTTAAAAGCCGTCGTTCTGTCTGGTTGGTTGATGATCGAGTCAGGCAGTAGTCGGCGCAAGGCAATAGTCGGTACATTGGCATCGGCCGTTTCCGAGTTGGAGGGTGTGGGTGTGGGTGTGGGTGTGGTTGTCCAGTATCGTAGTACGGAGTAGTACTCGTCGGCTCGCCTAGGAGGTACCGAGGTAGGCTCCGAACGAGGCCGCGAATGTCAAAATGCTTGTGTGCCGATTGGCGAGGCTCCACAATAATCCGACCGGCAGGACTCGGACTTTCCGATCGAACACCCGGACTCATCCCGTCATGGCATGCAGTGGTAAGCCGGACATGGCTTTTTGTATCTCCAGTTTCTTGAAGAAGGCTTCTGAAGACAGAGGATGACAGGAACTTGAACCGTCCAGGTTGTGTCTCATACCAACAGACTACCCCACACGTGACCCAGTCACCAAGCTCAAAAATCTATTAGTACTAGCACCTATGCCAGTGTATGCAAGGTTCCAGACAGAACGGGAATGACATCGACTTCGACTTCAGGCGTCTTCGGGTATCCCACAAAGCATCTAGTGACGTTAGTTTCTTGCACAGCCTCCGTCCATTCGTCGGCACTCAGCGGCACCTAAAACGAAAGCTCGAAACAATTCGTTCGACGGCTTCTCTGCACGGCAACGGTCCCCTCGCTGTCCTACAAACCGAACGGAACTTTTGAGACCAAGTCGCCAGCACAACAGGCTTTTGATAGAATCGAAACCGTGATCAACTAAGCCCAGAACACGCGCAATCATGCCTATAAGTGAAAGCCAAACCTTCTCTCCTCCTCTACCAGAATACTAACCATCACATTCGCACCCATCTTTTTCCTCCCGCGTGTCGACCTTGCGTTTCGAAACCATCGACCTAGCAGTGGAGTAGGCAAACCATGGTTACGGATCTCCAATGCGGAGAGCGGTGTGCACTACTGCCTTGAAATCTCCGATGATGCGTTTTCTCAACCGCTGTACCACTATTGTCCGCGTCGTCTCTGAAACAGATACGTGTTGCGCGGCTCGACGGTGGTCGAGAGGGCGAGGGCTACTTTGGGTTGATGTCATACGTGCCGAACTCGATTTTGGTGGGGTTTGTTGATCGGCTGGTGACTTAAGAGAATACATAAATGCTGCCCTCGTATTTTGTAATCCTGAAGTGGGTAGATGGAGTTTCCTTCCTATCAAGACTACAAGGCTTATCTGTCCTCGATCCCGAGAAGATTCGAGTGGAAAGTGTTCACATGCGTCTAGATATGACGCAGGTTCCCAAAATCAGAGCTGAACTGATATAATTTAGGATGAAATTAGATCCGTCGTCGGACGATATAAATGTTACGCTTTACATCTCTCTCCTTGGATGTAGCGCTACCGTTCTCTTCGTTTACCTGATACCTTTCAATCAAGGCAGTTATTATATCTTCGTAGATCGATACGAGGTGTCTAGAGAAAACGAAATACGATATACAAAGGTAATAATAAAAACCTAGTAATAGTTCTATACGGTATAGTCTACTACCAAAAGAATATAAGAAGTAAAAAGCTAGAAAGGAATAAGTGTAAAGATTTTTATAAAGTATATCAAATCCAAACTTCTCCGAGGGCTAATTTTTTTAGGAGGACGTAGGAATCAATAAATCTTTCTCGAAAAAGAAACCCTCTATTTATACTTAGTAGTAGTAAAACTTCTACTCCTAGTAAGATTATGTCTTAATGTTTCTAGTCGGACTGTTGGGCGCTATCGGATTTTAGTCGGGGATATGGTTTTTTTTAACGCCCTTGTACGTCATTATTGATATTTGCTCGCTCAACCTCTTCCTCTGCTACTCTATCTCTACAGTCAAAACAGCATCCTGAAATGTATTTAATTTCAGATTGACTCGATCTGAGATCAATGTGAATGAGTGTTTGGGGTTCTCAAGTTAACCACGGCTGGAAATGGCCTCTTCTTGATCATAATTGAGTATCGAGCTACAGATCGGATATATATTGGTTGAAGAATATTATGGGTTGAGTACTTCTCGGCATTAATCTTGAACTGAGCGTTTCTATTTCGAGATTGAAGGCGCTACGTTGAAGCCGCAAGAAGACCCAGTACCAAAACCGAAGCCAACTTCGTTGTTGCTCAGCTTCAAATCGTATTTCTCTTCAAAGCGCTCGAGATGTGCACCCACGAATGACAAAACGGCAAAGCTTAAGAATCTCGCCATGACGGTGGCAGCAACTTGAAGTCCTTGCTCGGGATCGAGACAACCGATGGTGTCGCAAACCTCGTTCAAGTCACATTCTGATAGACAACTCATTATAGATGGCAATCTCTTCTGAGCAATACATTCGAGTGAGGTAACGATTTGACTTTTGTCGATACGCACCAGTGATGCAACCGCGTCGCGACCAGACTAGGAGACAATGGCATTTATCGAGACTCCACAGAAATTCGATTCTTGCATGCTTTCGATGCTCTTGACGCTTGCCTCCAAGAGTTGGACAGCTGGTTTAACTGTGTCATTTGCGGACAACCTCTTATCCAGTCCGCATTGCACAACTTCTTAAAATATCGGTCTCCAGGGTTCGCAAGCGATCCAGCCATCTCTCAGGATGGACAAAGCGTTCGTCGGCAGCCAGTTCGGAGCCAAATGCTGGACCTTCGAAGGACACACTGTCCGATTCACTGCCGTCATCAGACGCGTCGGATGTAGAATCTGGCTCAGTCGTCTCCGTCCAGCCATCCTCGTCGCTGTCATCTTTGGAGGACGAGGACGCAGTATGTATCGCGACGTCTTCGGGCACTGTTACGAGTGCGGAGGCCATCCCGTCGGTCCATAGAGATGTGCGTTCCCTTCCAGTATCGGACGATATTTGGCTTTTACCTCCACTCATGCCTGATCGGATCATTTCAACATCAATCGCCGAGTCGTGGAACAGGCTCTTCCTAGAGGTGATTGAAGGAGTGGGTCTCTCGGACCGATTTGATGCCTCGGTGATGCCTGGCAATGCTTTTGGTCCTCTCTTCTCTGTTTGCTCAGATGGCAATGGAAGTGCAAATGTCGTGCCAGTTCGTAAGTCAGATGAAGGAGCAAGATCTGTGCTTGTGGGGGCATGTGTAGTGAAAGTTGTGGTAACAAGATCTGCTGGGAGGCTTAGTTGAGTCAATTGGCCTGACCCATCATATCGTGGAGACGTAAACCGGTCCCTGATCTCCTTCTTATCAGCCAAGTCGTCTGCTGAGGAATGTTTCGAGTCTTTGACAGTTACCAAATCAAGCCCCCTTGAACCACAATTAGGGCAGCATGGTCCAGCAAGGGAGGATTTTGCTACTTCTTGAATGACACTTGGCGGCAAGGGATCCTCAAGATCATGCTCTATATCAGCATCAGAGTGTGTCTCTTCGTGGCCACCATCTATCTCTCTTTCCAATGTATACTTCCACTGATGTCTCAACAAGTCCACAAAATTGTCATGGACGTCACCAAAATTGTACGCCTTGACGTTATGTTCGACCGTGTACATCTTCGCAAAATTGATTCTTGTCATCAGGTCCATCTTGTCTCCTCGTGATTTCGGTGTAATCCGTATGGAGGCCATCATGCCGTGTTCGCCCTCGCGAGGCAGCTCATTGGCCTGCGGTGAGGGCTCTTGTGAGCCAGTGTATGCTATTGCGTGGTGCCACTTGGTTGTGTTCTTCTTGCCGACGCCCTGGCCTCTGTAGGTTTGCAAGGGACTGGAAGGCTCAATTTCGCGACCATCATAAGAATCTCCACGACATAAGACTTACAGTCATACACAATATGTATCCCCCTCCTTTACCACCACGAACCACCGAATCTGGGCGAAAGTTGAGTCGTTCGAAATTGAAACTGTAGAAGTTGAAACTGTTGGTGCATTTTCTAGCCATAATATTTTGAAAACCTGAACTTTGTGAGTAAGGTCATTGAATACATACCACTCTTCATACCTTTCCTCGTCGGAAAACCTTGTCTGCGTGCTCGCGCCTTCGGAAGCCTGTCAAATTTGAGCTTGATACTTGAGTCTGGCCAGTTTGAACGTATTTGGCTGGAGTGCTTCACGGTAAGAGACGGGCTTAGTAGGAGCTGTATGGATCGCCTGAGGCTTGAAAGTGGCTGCTTTTGATCAGAACAAGTATAGTCCACGACATCCTCTGCTGCCCTGAGGATTACGAATGATAAGGCTTTGCTTACCTGGGCCATCGTTCAGGTCATCTAGCAAATATGGGTTCGGCACAGATTGGCTCTGCTGAACTGTAAGACCGCTCTGGTTGAACCACGCGTTCTGTTCACGGGAGAAGTAGCAGTATTCATTCCTCCCGGCACTCCAAATCCAGGTAGAGCTCGACATATTTTCTGCTCAAGAGGTCAAACAAGCCTAAACCGCCCAAGGAGCGAGTTCATTCGAATATACTCCAAATCGGGAATGTAGCAACGAAGAGCTTCAGACCAGAGTGCTGCGAAGAAGGTGGAATGAAGCGCAAGGCAAGCAGACAGAAAAGCAGATACTTAACGTTGGTAGCGCGGCATATGGGCTGTGCTTACGCCCGATAGCAGCGCTCGCGGGGCAGTGTCAAGGCGCATTGGTTCGCAATTCTGCCTACATCTTTCTTGCTTGTGCTATTGGGTGTTTGACGAGAGGCTGCAGCAAGAGAAGAGACGGAGTGGCGAAAGGTGAGTTGTTGAAATATTCTAGAGAGACGTTACACGGTAATTTTCTTCTGATGACAAGAGGATTGGATAGACGAGGTATAGAGGTGCGCGGGTTATGTATTATCAGCCTCCATGGGCCCATGGCAAAGCCAGTAGATATGGTTGATATTGAATCCAACCGTGCAAGATGGAAATGCTAGGAAATCCGGGAGATTGGGGTCGACATGCAGACCTCAAATTGAGGAATCCGTGCTTGTGTCAACTGCTTTCAATTGCTCGAGGATTGAATGTTGAGGGCTACATGGAGGTGATGATTTGGGGAAACCGAAATGGAGTAGGACTTGAGATATGGAAGAAACCTAGAGAGATGCGCGCTGCCTGAGAGTAAAGATTGGTGGCCAGACTCCGTTCCCTTTCAAGAGAGCCTTTTATCTCAAAGGAGCACCATGTAGCTTCATCTCACACTCACGAGATACAATAGTCGCCAAACTCTCTCTCGACGTCCCACAAACCCACTCCACCCTTCCACCCCTCCACCCTCACACCCTCACACCCTCACACCCTCACACCCTCTTCCTTCACTCAAGCCCTCCCTCGACCCCTCCACCACCCTCCGACTCCAAACCCGGCCCGCCCCAGCCCGCCCATCCCAGCCCACCCAAAAAAGACCAAACAAGGGAAAGCAGACCCGGAAAGAAAACGCGCCGTTGAATATTCCCCTCCCCCTCGCCCGCCAAGTACACCGAGGTGTGATAGTCCATCAAGCGCAGTGCGAAAACCAAGGGCTCTCTTTCCCAGGGGGTCCGGGGGGATGCTCAGCGTACAACGTGCATTTATGGCCATTGCTTGGACAGGGAGATTTCTCAGTACAGGAATTATAGATGTTGGTAAAGTCTCCGTCCTTCATAGCGTAGCAACTGCCTAGCGGATGGTTTCCAATCACTTGCCCCTTTTGATTCCGCGTCGGTGCAAATGATGTGATACATTGGTACGTGTAAACATGGGCGGTAGCGCCGACGGAGGCTAAGAGGGCGGTAATAACAGTCGATTTCATGGTGAGAGTGATGATAGGTTGTTGAAGGTGAAGGTGGTATTGGTAATAGAGTAACTCGGTGATCCAGATAGGTCCTTTCGCGTGTACGCAGGCGTAAGTAGAGTAGGTATCAAGATGTTAACAAAGTAAAGTGTGACAGGGAGCCCATTCAAGGTTTGAAATTCTGTTCCATTGAATCCGTGTATACACCCACCACCAAAAAAAGACCAGACGCAACAGCCCCAGCAAGCCCAGCCCACCCATCCACCCCCTCAATAGAGCCTGGAAACAGGGATAAACAACACGGTCCCCTCCCCTCCCAAACTACCTTACCTTCAGCATCACCCTTCCACCCTGTCCATCCAAACAGTAACGGGCCAGGAACAAGGTTCCATTAAGATCTCTCTCAACGACCACGCCCGCTGTCCCCTCCCAAATGCCTAAAATACAAAAGCTCCATGCCTATTAAAAGAAAAGTAGGTACGCGGTTAGGCAAAAAGTCAAAATCCAATACAGCACACACCAAGGACCATCCATTGACCTTTCTAAACAAAGAAATTTTTCGTTATTCATCTGGAGAGCGATGAGGAGGTGGTGCTGAGTGAATATCTGTCCACCTCGGCGTGCAGACGCACTTTTCCCCCCCCTCTTCGTCTCTTTCTCACCCATATCCCAAGAATAGATCTTGGCCTCTCCAAAATTAACATTGCGTGTGAATTCGGTGGCTCTGCGCATTCTGCGCATTCCAAACACGAGGAGAGGGACGACGAGGCCTGATGGTTCAGTGGAGCACATTCCATCAGTTCTCTCGTCTCTCGGTACAAATGGCGTTGACCGCCCGCAAGGAAGTCAACGTATATCGGGAAAAAGCAATCGTGTTATCGAACTTGGGGCACATGTTTTCTAAATATAATCGATTTTGTTTGCTCGACCATCGAATATGGCTGCACTTTGCTTTCTAAACTCAACAAAGAGATGTTCGATGCGACACAATCCCAACCACGTGAAAAAGGAAACCGTGAATCCGCAGCCGGAGAAATCAGCCCTGACAAAGCCTCGCTGCAAGGCGTACAATGAAGATAAGAGATTCGTGATAATCCCCGCGGGTTCCGTCCGGCAAATAGCCCATGCCTTCTTTCGCCGCCACCTTGAAACATGATTTCCGTCGTCCCGTTCCTTCCCATGACACATACGCCAGTGACCGCGAACCGTGCAGTCAATCCTCATGAATACCTGCCCACAGGGACAAATGCAATGACACGAAAATTACAGAGGAAAAAAGACAACTCTCCGTCTGTCGAGATGGAAGAGGAGTGAAGAGAACAAAAAGAGGATGTCCCAGCGCCGATGGGGGTTTGGGAAAAATTGTATTGTGAGGGAGGACGAATGAATTTCCACCGTGGCGGTGGAAGCAACCATCAACCATGTCCAGCAAAGGCAAGAAGGCATTGAAACCCAGTGGAGTTGGCCGAGAGGAATGGCAGCGATTAAGCAGGAACCACAGCCGGCGGAGCCCCGCCGATGAAGCGAATCCAGTAGCACTAGGTGAAGGTGAATAATGTATCATGCGTCCCGACCTGCCAAACGGAGGTGACATGAGCTAGACCATCTGACAAGTCTTGATAAAGTTAGGTGGCACGAAGGATATGGGTAATGGCCTTTGCCGAGCAGAAGACCAGGATAGGACAAGGTTGAGCGCATGGGGTGTTAGGTGTGGAGGAGAATGAGTAGGGATCGCGAGATTGTCGGTCGCGCCGGTCTGTCGTGGGAGAAATCATTTAAGGTGAGCCCTCGCGCTTCGACTTCTTACTCCTCTCCAGCCACTTGCGCTTCCCAACACGAGTTTCGAAGTGAGGGGCAACTGTCGTCACATCTTGGCCAGCTGCGACCATAGTACTGCGCATCTTGTTGCGATAAGCGTCCACTGAGATAATGTTAGCTTGTATGTATTTCTGTTTCACGAGACCTTGCCTATCACTTACGAGATCGTTGCAGGAACAGTGTTCGACCAGAGAAGACTCTACTTTGGCTCCAACTCATTCTGTAACCAAGGTCGTTGAGAGTAACTTCCTTGCCACGCTTCGTCCTGCTCATACGAGGGACTGGAACTTTTCCGTCCGAACCGTCGAGCATTGGCATGGGAACTAAAGTTCTTGCAGCTGGTGTGTCCTCTTGCTCGGCTTCAACATCATCTGGCCATCGTCCATGGGAAGCTGGCCCAGGTGACTGCATCTCCGTGGCGAACCAAGAGCGTGGATACACAGAGTTGTTCTTGCGGTAAGAGTCTGGCATTTCGTGCATACGTACTTGGTCCAGCATGACGCGAACTCGGACACGAGTGCCGCGCTGAGCGTCGTCAACGAGGATGAATTTGCGGCGTTTTGCTTCGGGAAGATCTCCGAAAAGCGCAATATTACGTTGTTCTTCGTCTTTCTTTGCTGCTTCGGCTGCAACTGCAGAGTGAGAAGGAGTATGAGAGCTTACATGATCCATGTCACCTCGCGCTGCGGGGAGTGATGAATTTGCTAGTGTCGCGCTTGGTGGATAGTTTGAATAAAAATCGTGCGCTTGTCGGACCTCGTTTGGTGATTCCCCGTTATTGCCATTCGGGGCGTGATGATGGTGAGTTGCAGCTCCATCATCGTAGTCATTTCCGGCTAAACAGCAGACAAAAGAAATTAGCATCGTTCACAATTTTTTACCATCTCCGTTACGCCAAATTCATCTCGTGATAGTGTGACAAGGGGCCAGAATATTACAGCAAAAGTGTAATTTACATGTAAAAGTGTGTGAAGTGAAAGGAAGTGTGCCTCAATATAGATCATTTCAAGAAAACCCGCATAAAAACACATGATCACATCTGGTGATGAAACATACCGCTAACATCGTCAGTCCCTCCCGGAGGCCCGCCTGGTTGTTCATGATGGTGGTGAACAAGCTGTTGTCCCATACTCATGGGCTGTCTTGGCCCCGGTGGTCCCAACCCTGAGGGTGGCAGTCCTGTTGGACCAGGGCCAGTAGGACCTTGCATGTGCGCACTATGCGGTGCTGTATTCATAGCTTTCCTACTGCTAATCTTTGCCATCCTCCTCACACGTCTACTTCGAAGACGCGGGTCTTGATTGCTGTTACGCCAGCTGTCCACCGCGCGCTGGATCAGCCCCCGTTTTCCTCTCAAACATGGATTGAGCTGAGCTAAGGCCCATCCCACGGTGTTGCATTCTGTCTCGTAGTGCAATCGGTTGCCCTTGTACTGGTCCTTAGGACAGCACGCGCGCGGGTATACGCAATTCTCCGTCTTGAACTCTGGTGGCAGCGTGTTGGTGTCTACCGACTCAACATCACAACGAATCGTGTACTCCATCTTAACCCTGTCTCTTGAGTATTCAAATGCTATCCACTGCACACCGTTCTGATCCTGTCGAACGACGAGTGGTGTAGTCGCAGGAATTGGTCCAGGCGCAGCGTTGGGGTTCACAGCGGAAGAGCCAGGCGGCCCTTGATGCATTTGAGGCGGCCCTTGTGGGGGATGCTGTGGAGGACTCATACCTGTTGGCTGCCTCTGGAGCTGTTGTTGCGGCTGCATTTTCTGACTTGGACTTCCCGTCAGGCCTGGCGTGATGGGGTGAGATGTGTGTTGAAGAGATTGAACTGGACCAGCCTGGGACATGAAGTTTGCAGCCATTGAACCTTGTGGCTGCTGCTGCTGCTGCGCACCTGGATGAGCACCATAGGGTGAAGGCTGTTGTACCGCGTATGATGGGTACTGATACATCTGCTGTGGTGGAGCATGCGAATAGAGCGGCCTACCCTGCTGATCATGTTGAGGAGACTGCACCGAGGCTGGTGAGGCAGACTGTGGTGTGTGATAGCTTCCAACGTTAGGAAGCGGATAACGATTCATGGTGGCGGCCGCCATTCCTGTTGCCGGGTCTATTGGTTGTTCTACATGAAAATTAGATAAACTGGAACGTGGTAGTGCATGAACATGAGGCCTTGCTATTGCTCACAATCCCTGATGGTTGCCAAGGATGGTGATAGTAGGAAGTCAAAAGGAAGTTCAAAACGTACCTGAGGATGGGTAACTTCCAGAAGCAGCACTGTTGGTGCTATAGGGACTTGGATGGGCGTTGTAATAAGGAACCTCAGCCTGTTGTTGCCCTGCTTGACCTGGAATGGTTTGGACGTAGGGTGAATGGTGCTGCTGGGGAAGGCTGTGGCTGGGAATGTGAGGAGACGGGTAATGACTAGACGGAGCTTGTTGTGGTGCCTGGGACTGATGAGGGGAACCAGGTTGATGCTGCTGAATCACGTTTGAGCGAGGATGTTGCAGATGTTGCTGTGGCGGTGGTAAGCCTTGCTGAGCGTGATGGGGATGATGCTAGGACAAAAACGTTAGTAAACGAGATCGAAAATTAATTGACAAACGTGTGCACAGTGTATTTCGAGGTCGTTTCCGCAATGGGCAAGGCAGTTTGTTTAACTAAAGGGTGTGCATAGGGTGCTCGTTCTACCTCGGCGAGTTTAGGCAACTCAGGCATCACAAGCGGTGAGGATTGGGCAGCGCGTGATCGGAACCCAAAACGGCCGAAGCGATGTTTTGAATCAACGAAGCAACCGGAAATGAGAACAAGAGGCGGAAAGAATTGGGATAATTATGCCGCTTGGGTAAGCTTGGGAAGTGATGTGGGAGAGACGAACAGCGGGGTGACAATGGTGGTGCGATGAGTAAATTTTCGAGGTGTGGCGGGGGCCGGACTTGATCCCACTAGCACCGCCGAGGTTGGTCTTGGAGTGGAGAGAGAGAGAAAGAGGTGATGTGAAGAAGTTGAGGGGGGAGATGAAGCGACAGGCTGTTGGATGAAAGACAGTGGACGCGTTCAGTGATGGTGTTGTTGTTGTTGCACTACGCGGTACAGCGTGAGGTGAGGACAGCAGGCAAGGGACCGCTGAACGGGAGGTTGAGCATGGGGGATGTGAGGATTAAAACCGTGACCGCCCAGCATCGAGTGGTGTGCAGTGGGACAAGGAAGTGGAGGCGGACAGATGGACATGTGCAGGGGTGAGGAGCGCTTGGCAAAGAAGAGGGCATACCATGTAGCCAGAGACGCGCTTGAACTGGGGTAACGAGATGGCCCGTTAGGCGGCGTCTTGCGCAGTGAAAAGTGCAGACGGCGGATGCATGCGCGAAAAGCAGTAAGGCTGCAACGGCTTTTGTTTGCGTGTCTCGACAAGCGCTGAAGGGTGCAGCAGCAGCGAGAACAACAACGTTGAAAGGCTGGGCTGACGGGAGACAGGGCAGCAACCGTGGTCTGGTCTGGTCTGGTGTGGTCGGGAACGCAGAGGAATAGAGGAGGGGATAAGAGAGGGCTGCAAGCAAGAGCTGACCTTGTGTATGTAGATGGAACAGCAGCGGCTTTTTGGTGCGAATCGGAGAAAGTGATGGACGAAGGGTCGGGATGACAGGGAGCTTCACTTACATCGACCGCCACAGGTGCCGGCTCTTCCTTATAGCTAGATGGGCTCTTGGCCCCTTCTCGCTGAGACGCATGCGACATTATATTATTATCGCAGCTCAGAAGTTTCCCTGGAACTTCGAGTCCTGGCAAGATATGGGAGACTGGGGCAGGGTGTTGAGAGAGCAACAGACGGTGCGTCGATGTCTGTGCTGGGTGGACTTGCAAGGTTAAGAGCAGGGCTGGAAAATTGCAGCAGGCCAAAAGGAGGGACTGTTGATTCTGCGAGGCCCCCCAGTCTTTGTCTTCTGAAATAAATTAGGTTGCGTTTGGCTAACGCAGCCACTGCCCGACACGCCCGCTGACAATCCTGGACTATGCAGATTTCGCACACTTGGCCCGCACACGGCTTGTTCCCTGTCGTATCCTGCGCGGAGCCTTCGCCACTTCGAGCAGCCGGAGAGCGATGGGGGGAAGCGCTCCTGGCCCTTGACCGCGGTGAAATTCGTGGAGCGGGCGACGCCTGAGGAGTGGGTAGCAGGCCAGGCGACGGGCGTTCGCGCGGGGATGCTATTGGGATGTGGGAGGCCGGCGAGGATGCGAGTCTGGGTGAGGACGAGGATGAGGAGGCGGAGGTGAAAGAGACAGCGGCAATACAGGTCGCAGTCCAAGGACTAGTATTGTGTTGGTTAGACCGAGCAGGACGGAGACATGGGAGTCGCGTGGGAAGAAAACTTGGACACGAACCTAAACGGCTGACAGCTTGCAGAGCATGGAAAGAAAATACACCGCTGCTATAGTGGACTCGGCTAGCATACTCAGTAAGGTCGCCGGCAATAACACCTGCCCTTCATTGCCTTCAATAAACTCTTAATTTTGCACTCCTCAAATCGTTTCCAGATGGGCGAGACGTGGCTCGATCCTGCGCCGGTCGCTATTTGTAGATATCGTATCGAGATAATACGGTGATGTCCGTCGTGTTCCGCTCCTCCTCCTGATGGCACCATACTGTGGATAGACCTATACACAGTAGCATTGCCCTCTCGGCGCCCTCCCAACGTGTATTTTCCGAATATGTAGCACGGAGATTCTCTCCTTCCGATCAGGACCTTTCAGATCAGTGAGCCAAAAAGTGTCCACATCATGGCGACAAAAGGCCCTTTTCCCAAGCCCAATGCGCATTCTCACAAATCTGCTCATGAGCGATGCCAGAGCGGATCGCTATCTGCACGCGTTGAAACAAATCTGGTCGGCTTGCAAGCCGTCCCATCTTTCTCCTCCACAACCATGGCTGGCAGCGAACTCTCCAATAATCCGCCTTGCTCTCACGACTTTGCTCGCGTAAACTTCACCTGCAACGCTTAGGCCGAGCCGTTTGAGGATCAGCCACCCGGCGACGTAAGCCGTGTGTTTCAGAATGGCTGTCGCGGCCCTCACCATATCATCGCCATCATGTATTCACCTTCCACATCTAACCTCCAGATTCTTTGAAATGTTAATTGTTGGCCAAAGACGTGTATTCAGAGTGCGGACACGGGCTAAAGTCAACGACCACTTGCTTGCCATGTCTGGACTTGGTACCCTCACTTTGGGACGCACTCACATGATAGGCGGCAGCTGAGGAGGGGCCCTTGGCTTTGGGAGAATGTTGGCTTCTTCGTTCATGCGCGAGATCAAAATGGGATGGGCGGGAGCGAACTTCCACAACGGCGCACAGAAGCGAAGCAGCCACCACGTTTCCATGGTCATCGAATCAGACTTCGCAGTGGGATGTCCTAGATGGAATGGCACCGAGAGGTCAAGACCCAAGAGGTAAAGATTCACTCCCCGATGGTTATCGGCCAATCGACTCTCGCAAGGTGAGTGGAGTCTTGCAGATCATCCACGACCAGCTGTCAAAATTCTTTCATGCATCTGTCAGCGACCGGAACAGATCCAATAGCAGCCAGCACGAGGACCTCACAGAACAAGAAGTTTTGCAGTGGATTAATACCGAACGACAGCGCAATCTGGGGTTATGCTTGCTCGCTCTCCCTCTCTCAAGCGCTGAAAGGAATCCTGTGTACCTATAGATGCCCGGCGGAAGTTTGCATCCAAGGCATGAGCACCTACTCCGCCATTTCCACAACTGACACCTCGCCTGCAAGATATGGCCGCTCAACTCTGAAGCTTATCGGCAAGTATCATCTGACTAGAATCAAATCTGAGCACCCGTCGCCCCTCTCTAATTGTATCACACGCCCTGTTCAAATCGTGCCAATGGCCAAAGCGCCACCATATTTCGCTTTTTCTGAAACGTATTGTCTGCTAAAGTTAGCAACTCAGAGAAACACAGTACTGTTTATATGTCGAATTTGCAAAGCATGACGTCTAGAGCTAAGAACGGCAAGAGATCCCACTCCCCTGCCATTATGAGCGGTCCAATATATTCAATCCCAAAAATAGCTGAAGACGCAATGCCCTAATAAGCATCTTTTACTGATCGAAACAGAAACACGTCGTCAAAGAACAAGCCCAAGATATGTCCCGGCGAAACACAGTCCTCTTGCTTTTCTCGCACTTTGACTCGGGAACACGTCTCCAGAACACCTGGAAACTCGTTTCTCGCATTCTACTCTGAATCTGATTGAACATTTCGCTCACGCCAGCCTCTCAGGTCGTACGCAACCATTCAAGCGTGCAATAATCTTTCTGCGACTGTGTGTGCCAGCCTGCCAGGCGGAGCTCAGATGTTTCGAGTCCACCTTAGGATTCTCGATTTGGCCTTGTGGGACCTATTTCCCCTATCAGAACGATCAGCGAACCTGAGTGGACGGGTGGCGGCAGACCGATGCCGATAAGGGAGTACAAAGTAGAGCTCTGGTCATCTGTACACTATCGAATCTGAGCATCTGTTCTGAGAAGCCCAGCGAGCTGTCGTTGAGAGAAGATCCATAATTCTAGCCAAGTCTGATGTTCAATGTACCAGGATGCTCCTACTTGTGGCTAAGGTGACAGCCGCCGCGCCGTTGGACGGGCTGATCTGATTTGCCTATTGTGCCTGGTCGCAAAGCTTGAGCCCAAACCTCAGGCGTGACAAGCATGGATCCCGATGGTGAACGCGTCTCGAGTCCATTTTATCATTCCAATCCAATATCATGCGGCTTTCAGGCCGTTAATTACGATGCTTCTCGTACTTGTCTATTCCACTGTAGTTCCCCACTCTCCCCAGTCTACACTCGAACCAGCTGTTTTCTGCGAGTGCAAATTTGCATCGTCTCCTGCTCGTCTCCGCCAAGTCAACATTGGATCTCTCTCATGCCGCCTCAGTTGCTGCCGCTTCGCATTGATACGCCACGTCGAACGCCAGCCATTGTGGTGTCAAGGCTGTGCGATCGCAATGCCTGTACCACATTAGGGAATTAAGCTCCCTGTAACCCGTTCAGGAGACCCATGTGGAAAAGGGGTGCCGCTCCAGGTCCCCTTGCTGGTCAAGATGCACTCACCTCGAGGAACAGCCTCTGCACTCCCGAGATACCTCGAGGATGTCGAGCGACCAACCAAAAAATTTCCGGAATCTGAATCTCTGATCACGATTGAGATCCGCCGCCTTTCTGAAGTTCCACCACCTCCAGCGCTCGGGTGTTCTTGTAGCCTTCCGCAACATCCTCCGGATCACTTCACATTTCGTAATAATCAATGTGTGTTTGATGACCACCTCTAGCCGAGGTCACCACTCCTTTCTCTTCCGACTCCCGTTTGCCAACGGTGCATTGGGTGCTTTCCGCGAATCTCGCGCTCCTGGCCTCTGATTTGTTGACTGGGTCATCCCCGATGAGTCCAAAAGGCTGAAGCAGGGAGGGGCCCTGCTCCCGCACGATTCTGACAGCCGCCCACGGTGGAGTCTCAGCATAGATGCCCTACCACAGTACAGACCGTGGCCGATTACCAACTGCCATGAACAGCAACGTTCATCACGGGTTTCTACCACGAGCATCCTGCGGAGGTTTAACCATCCAAGCCTATGTCATATTCAGCAAACTTCTACAGACCAACCTTTTTACTGCGACGCGGCATAATGATCGATGCACTTGGTGAGAATCAAACTTCTATTCCCAAGATTTGCACCGCCAAAGGACCCGACTGTCTCGCTCCGAACACCTCCACTTCGTATTGTTCCGCACAAGCAAAGATACATCAATCCTTCCGGAATCAAGATGAAAGGAGGACAATCTCCCACGCTCATGGACACATGTGGAGGACTTCTGATTCGTCACTAAGCACCGCACGAAAGACGGATCTTATGCACCTAACCTGTACAGCATCGCGTGGTCTTTTTTTGTTTACTTTCAAAAGAACTTCGTAAGGCGTTGCGCACTCTCGCGTATCAACAACCAGCGGTGCAACACCTCCGCCAATGAGATCCACTTCTGTACAGGCCCGTCAACCCCATCCCTGTATATTTATCGCAAGCAATTAACACGCAACATAGGTCAGGCTGTAAATACGGAGTAGTCCTGTATATGCAGGCCTAAATAAACTTAATAGCTGACGTGTCCAGGGTATTTATCGAAGATCCCACTGTCCAGAAGCTATACTATGCTATGGGTTGACGCTAAAATTGATTTGAGCAAGACTTGCTGCACTACTATTGATTATTATCACCTGAAATATACAGGCGACCGTTCAATATCTCTACCTTTTACGGCCCAGATCTTCAACTGACCTATTCTCCCTCACCATGAACGGGCTAATTCACCGCTCAATCCCAATTTGGGCTCATTCGACCTCGAACCTTCACTGTCACGTCTTGCATTATTGACATTGTTAGCGTTCTATGAACTGACCGGAAACTTGATCGTTGGGAACTTGCTCCCAGACATTTTCAAACGCGGCATCGCTCTTTTGCAGCCTAAGCTGCAGTGCATCTCCGCGCAGTGTATGGAGTATGCCGTACTTCCAACACTGGTAATTATCCTCGCAAGAGATACGTCTCGACCAAATTTCCTGGGTTTTCAAAAGTTACACGAAAAGGCCTCGTACAACACAAACGAAAGCCACTTCAGCATCTCATACACCACTAACTTCTAGAAGTTGTCTAGAAAAAACAGCCAGACTGCCTGACATCGCTCTGGCAGTGGCAGGTCGTGGCAGGCTGGGCTTGCGCTGCTGCATCCCCCTGAACACAGGTAATTGTGGGTATTCATGCCCATGTGATTGTGTTACTTCTGCCGCGCTAGGCAACATCTTGTCCTTGAAAATGCGGAGGCGGGGGCAAACGCATCGAGCTTGATAGCCATGATTAGCACATGGGAGGTTGTCAAGAATTCCGTTTGTAGCGGTTAATCGTTCCGACCGTCTACCATGGGATACCATTGCATGAAAGTGACCGCTTTGTTGTGAGCGTCATGACCTTAGACCTGCGTTTCTAGTCGTAGCTGGATGGTTAATGCATACTGTGTAGAGGTCAGACGTTGGACATTCTGCGCGTCAGGAGGATTTTCCCTCCCTTGCTGAAGCTCGATCTTCATCGCTGAATGCGATCCCGCGGGGGGGATGCGGACTTTGCTCCTGCGACGTGGAACACAACGAGCGCACTTCCAGCCACCAGTGAAGCTTTAACGTTCAAAACAGCAATCTGATCATTCTAGAGGTCATCGTCGTGGTGTCTCAGCCAAATGGTACCCAAATCGACTACGTGGCAATGTCGATCTTACGCCGCGTACTCTGATGGTACTGGAATGTCGTCCTGCAGAAGCAGTTGTCCAATGGAAGTCCTCAGCCTCATGCGCTTTGTTGTGCATTGCGTATGTCTTCTTCTCGAAAGTCTCAAAAGAAACTCGATCACTGTCTTTTCCGCCGCTCGGATGGAGTGGCAAGTGAAGAACTGGGTAGGTAGTTCTGATCGTCTCTCATCCGGCGATTGATCGATGCAATCGTAGAAGGGCTCTTCAATTTCAACGCCATTACTTGAGTCTCCAGCCAAGGTTCCACCGCAAGAAGGATCGAATCTTCAATGATTGTATGCCTAGAGCATGTAAGGGAGACACTGTACTCAGGGTGACCTTCATTCTATTCCTCCTGTTATCCAGGCTCATAGATTCGGTTGTAAAAATGAGATTTGTGAACAGGCTCGAAGAGAGAAACCATGAAAGAAAGCAAAGAACCTGGATGGCTTCCTTGAAGCCTTTTCGAAGCTTCGTTAAAGAAGGTGAATGATTCTCACAACTCCGCAATCCCCATGCCCGCGACGAACTCGATCTACTCCGGACAGAATCATCCTCGACCCTCCACAAAACAGCAAACCCATCGATGTACGGTCGGGCTTCCCTCCCCACGATATTCCCATGCCACAAACCATAGTTCGAACAAGGCTCTCTCCACAGTCCACACTGACAGCCGACAAGGCACACACCCACCAAATCTTTAACCCTCAAGGTGTTCAGCGCCTGACCCTCGAGAATCCTCCGCCCCCAGTCACCAAGGGGCCCCTTCAAACTAATCCTCAGGGGCTGATGACCGCACAACTCCCCCCTCTTCACCCACCAAAATCTTCCGTGAACCCAGTATCACAGGCATTTTCCAAATTTCCCCCCCAGCCAGCAAGCCTGTCATGCCCTGAAATTCTCCAAGGTGATTTAATTCTCCGCACCCAGATTTCGATGGTGGGCGATAGTCAACGATGCTCAAGCACAAGGTCTGTACCTCCTGTCCTTTCTTCCCGCTCCGCACCCTTAACGTACCCATACATCCTCTCCCTCTTCTCCCGCCTTCCATGAGCAGGGGGCGTCAAGCTTTTTCAAGGCACATTCCTGAAGACGGGATTCACGAAAGAGGTCTGTGTGGGCCTCACCGAGCCGTCCGTCCCATCCTCGTCCAAATAACAACTGGGATACAAACTATCGACTCCAAAAAGAAATGACATGAAAAAGCTTCATTTCCACTCTTTCATCAAACAAACCTCTCCGTGAATTGCGAAAGGGAAAAAACTTCCCACTCCGCCTCCATTGCAGTTCTAATTATTTCGTCCGCAAACCACGAACTTCCCGAGCGCACCTCGCAAACCCCGTTTTCATGCCGCCTAATCAATGACATCTCGGATCGAAGCGATGCCCCGAGTCGAATTTCTCAAACGCTTCGCAACTGTCCCACTCCATACTGATGACAATCGGAAGGCGTCAAGACATGTCTGCAGTTATTTCGCCATACAAACGTCCCATTGCCACTCCAATCTCCCATCTTCTTCTCAGCCGTGTCGCGTCGTGTCCGTTCATCCAAAAGAAGGTCTCAACATCGACTGAGGCTTACATCTCAAACCCACAACCCGATGCTCCGGCAGACGGCCGTTTGTTTGACTCTTAGACACTTGACAGAGAGGGCGTCGGAAGATTGGCTCGCAACTGGCGACGATTTCGACAGTCAAGTTTGCCATTGCATAGCAGTCGTCCTGTTCGTTTGAGACTCATCGCCCCAATTGCATCGATTCCCGAGACTTGTCAATTATCCAATACCGATCATCGAAGGCTGACAGTGGCAATACTATTTCCCGGCCCCACCATATCCAATTTAATGACATCCCACATGTGAACGACCTCCACAAACTTCCACCAAGCTCCCAAACCCAAAATTGTCAAAAAACTATTAGTAGCGATGCGGACTCCGAAAACCCCGGCGCAATCGAATCCATCGGAACCCCCGATGGTTCTATGGTGGGATCTCACAGATCAACTCACCTTCCGTGACATGAATAGAATGCTCATCTCCTCATCGTGAAATTCATCTTCAAACGCTGATGCCAAATTACCAAAAAAGAACTGAATGCATACCCAACCCCTCCTCTCATCTATCTCTGTTCATATCCTTCCTCTCCGTGACTCAACACCCGTAAAGTAAAACATACCTCTGCCATCCCAACCCCACACAATCCACCCAAAAGTCTACCTAACCGCAATACCGCCTTCATCACTGCAATTCCCCCTCCCTCCTGTTACCACCCGCTGAAATGAAATCAATCCCTGCAACTCTACATCTAGATTTATACATCTGTCGTGACAATGCGACGCTAGCGAACCCCTTCTCCGAGTTTGTCAAAAATACATCGATATCAATTTGAAATTGGGTGTATCAAAAACGATGTTCTGGATTTATCATGTCTTGAATCAATACTATATTGAGTTTATCATATCTTGAATGAATACCATCTTGATTCCTGAACGAACCATATGCTGATTCAACAACATTCCAAAAAAACAATATTTCGATTTAACAAGATTCCGACTTATCAACATTCTAAATAAGCAATCTTCCGATTTATCAAAATTCCAAAGAACCAATATTCCAAACAACCAATACCTCGAATCAAAAATATCTTGAACCAACAGCATTCCCAATAAACAACATCCTGATTTATCAATATTCCGATGTAACACTATCTGCAATTACTGAGCAATATTCTAGCCTGATAAAATCTCGAACTAACAATATCCCGACTAATCAATATCCTCAACCAACATTTCTTGAATTGAAAAATTTCCTGCATCGACAGTTCGACAATATCCCGAACATCAACGCATGGAAGAAGATACAGCACCACGGCAGAACAACGGGGTAAAATCGCAAACACAAACCGCTGTCAAAGTCCATCCTACGAACCCAAGGCCAACGACACCGTAAAAATCCATTCCAATAATTGAACAGTTGAAAAGGCAAGATGATCCCCCCTGTTAAAATAAAACGTACGTATAAGTAGGGAGAGATATGCTAAACAATGGGGTGAAATCACAAACACAAACCGAATACCGTAAAAGTTCATTCTAACAGTTATCGCCACAATCTCAGAATATTTTGTCAAGTCAAGATTGTCCCATCCATCAAATCACCGAAAATGGATACCGTAACATCGTACGGATAACCGAGGAGAGATATTCCAAAGAATGGGATGAAATCGCGGGCACAAATCAAAAACGTAGAGGTTTATAATAACAATTATCGCTACAATCCAGAAGAGTTGAAGAGCCATGATTATCCATCCATCAAATCACCAAAAATGTACATCGTACCATCGCACATAGAACCACAGAGATATACTGAATAATAGGACGAATTCACAAACACAAATCAAATACCGTAAAAGTTCATTCTAATAATTGTTGCTACCATCCTAGAATAGTTTGAAATCATGATTGTCCCCATTCATCAATTCACCAAAATGGGTATCGTAATATCGTACACATAACCATAGAGAGACATGCATGGCAAAGAAACGAACGTGTCTTGAATCCCCATCCCATCCCATCCCGCCGAAATCGTCATCATGATATGCTGAAGCGCGCAATGGAATAAGATACAAACAGATGGACGCGATGAAACAACCAGTCCCTTTGTACGCCGATAAGCTCGTAACCGCTGATCAAAAAAACGAGCAGAACATACTCACATCAATCGCCGATTTTTCGGCCCCCTGTCCACTACATCAACCAGTCCTCCTGTTCTCTCCGTCTCGTCCACCCTTCAAAGTTCATCCTTAACGCGATCTGTGGCCTCACTGGCCATGCTTCCCACCCCACTTGCAACGCTCTCCACATTCTTGGAAAGAACACTTAGGTTCTCGACGGCCTGACCTGTCGCTTCGCTCGATCGAGCTCTCGCGCTCTCCACGGCAATAGAAATACGGCTGGCGGCACTTTCCATGGCACCTTGCTCGGCTCCATAAATGGCCTCACTCACCTTGGCACTAGCTGTAGCATAGGTGTCTTTCACGGCATTGCCAGCATTCGAGAAAGCGTTGACAGCAGAACTACCAACAGCTTCGACAGTGCCAGTTGGCTTGCCATAGATCGCCGCAGAGATAGCACTATGGGCACTAGCTGCGACATCAGCGATTGATGCTTGCACGTCTTCCGCATAAGACGGCTGTGTCCCATAAACAACCTCAGACGCCTTGGCTTGTACAGTGCTATAAGCTCCAGCTGCGACAGACGAGGCCCTCTCCATCACACCTGGTTCGGATCCGTAGATCTGGATGCTTGCAGCGTCGACTGCGGCATTCAGTTGTTCGTTCGCAGAGCCAAGGATGGCCTCGAGAGTAGGAGGAGGTGTGAAGACAGAGGTGACGACAGATGAAGCTGAGGCATACGCGTCACCGGCAATGGAAGAGGCAGACGAAGCGTAGTCTGATATGCCAGTGTAGTAGGCAGAGGACAGGCGGTTCATCACACTTTCCGTGAAGTCGGGCTCCTTTCCAACAACAAGTTCGCTGAAAAGTGCTTGGACGGCCGCATACTGTGATCCAGCAGTGTCCGTTGCCTTTGCAGCATAGCTACCAGCTTGTGAAAGCACAGAATCATGCCACGGGGTTGGTTCGCCGTAGATTTGCTCGCTAGCTCTTGACACAATAGCTTCCCAATTTGCTGAGGCTTGAGAAGCAGCGGCTTCCGTCCAGGGCGTCTCAGTACCGTACAGCTGCTCGCTAGCTGCAGAGGCAAGATATTCCGCATTTCCTGTTGATGTACCGTAGAGGACACTACTGGCACTTGCCGACGCTGCCAGTAGGCCCTGAGAAGCAGCTGACAGCGCAGCGCTGTATTGTGAAGCCGCGGTCTCCAATGCCAGTTCTGGGCCAGATTTGCTCGTGATACCAGCCGTTGCTTCGGATCGCAGTTTGTCTAGTTTTGAGATAGCAGAGCTGGAGCCAGATGAATATCGTTCTGCTGCGCCTGACAACAGATACTCGAACTTGTGCTGACCAAAGTTGCCATCTTTGATAACAGACGAGGCATCAGCAAATGCCTTGGAGGCCTTGCTGAGCACGGAATCATAATGAACGGAAGCAGATTCGTAAGATAGCTCTGCAGGCGATTTGCTGGTCTGGCCAGCCAAAGAGCTTGCCTGACTAAGCAACTCTGCATACTTGGATGAAGCCGCGACGGAGGCCGATGTGTATTGTGCCTGAGCGCCTGAAAGGAGTGACTCGTAGACCGGGGTAGGAGTCCCGAACACGGCCGTCGATGCTGCGCCCAAAAATCTCGAGTACTGATCGTGAGCTAAGCCAACCCCCTGATAATATTGCTTTTGCGCTTCAGCAAGGTATTGTTGGTGAACAGGGGTTGGCTGGGCCCCAACGGCCATCTTGGCGTTATCATACCTGTCATCTCGTAAGCTCCGGGCATCGAACCGTTTCGAGCGACTGAGACTTTAGATGATGCAGAAAAAGAGAAGTGGAAACAAGGTGCATCGATCGTTCACGCCAGTGGACATGTGCACCAGCAAAAGGTGGCGGAGGTTTGCCAAAAGCAAGGCGATAGGCTCCGCAATCCTGGAGACCGTCAAGCATATCCATGCTAGCATGATATATCGTCATGGCCCCCTCTCGAGCTGGTCAGGATTCATACCAGCCCACAATAATGCTGGTGATCGATCCACTCACGTTTGAATGTTCTGACGAAATGGAGGAAGGACACTTACTGCGCGGATGCTTGGCTTAGAGCTGCCTGCAGACGGGACGAAGCTGCTGAGGCGATTGATTCATAGGCTCCTGGCGTGGATTTTGCCCACATGTTGGTGAGTGAAGCGGTGTGCCCCAATGCCGACTGCAATTTGACACTGGCATCGGATAAAGATCCAGAATATGCTGACTGGAGAGATGACATTGCCTCTTCGTAGGCCGGCTTCGGTGTGCCTGCTACTGCGAGAGAAGCTTTTGTATACTGCTCCTTAGCGATATTGACAGCTTGTTCGTACTGGGCGGATGCTTGAGATGCTAAAGACCTGATTATCGTGTAAGTATAAAGCTCCCATGGATGGTGCACACGACTTTGAATCAAATTTGTCAATGTCACAGAGAAGAATACAGTAACTATAATAGACACCAAATCCTGTAAGAATCAAGGTGCTATTATCAGTTTGTATTTACATCGATGTGAGCCACTGTGCGCCAAGGGACGACTATTAATATTGGGACAGAAGACCCTTCAGAAGGGGAGGTGAAAAGGCAGCGAGTTTCCAGCTTGCTTCCCGTCTTTTGACTCCTGGACTTCCACCTCACTGTTCGCGAGAAAAGGGAAGTGAATTGGTAACGGGGAAGAGATGGAAGGGAAGACATCCGTTCGGTTGTCACTGGTGGAAGGGGGTACATACTCCACGTTTCCTTGCGTTTGTGTGGGCTTCAAGTGAAGAGCTTCGCTGACTGCATCTTTGAGATCTGCCGCTTTGTCGGTTGCAGATTGAGCGTTGTCGGAGACCGTATCTTCGTCAACGAATTCATCGTCAAGGACAATTTGCTTAGCCTCAACATTCGCAGCCATGGCCCCTCCAAAAACTTTCCTCGACGCTGCAGAAGGTTGACTGGCAGCAACAGAGGAGGCGGCCTCAATATCGGACAAGACAGGCTCTGATGCAGGAGCAGGAGTACCAATAACCGGCGAGCTGGCCCCTTCAGTTTTGGTACTGGCAGCAGAGATGACACTATCGGCCTGGCTCTTTACCATATTAGATATATCGCTGGCCTGGGACGCAGCAACAGATCCGACGCTCTCGATTGTACCCTGTGAACTTGATAGTGCCGCTGAGATAGAGGAACTCACGGCTTCAGACGCCGAGCTGACTGTGTCCTTGATGTTATCGACAACCTTCTTCGCTTTGGCTGGCAAGACACGAGTGCTGAAGTCAGGCGAGGAGTCGCCAGCATCGATCTTCCAACGAGCCACATCCTTCAGCCTGGTGAGTTCTTTTGCTGCCTTCTCCGCAACATCCATGGCAGATTCTTGGACGATCTCTCCCTCTTCCTGCGCCTTGGTAAGACCTTTGTGCTTGCGAGCCGCGGCCTCGACGCCACCACGCCACTCGTCGAATGTGGACTTGAGGTCGTGATACTTGGACCAGTCTTTGTATGTTACACCTTCCATACCGGCCCACCTCATGCCGATTTCCTGGAGTCCGAGATCACGGATGTTGTCGATCACTCTCAAAGTGGACTCCAATGCGGCCTCCACAAGAGCAGTAGTATCATGGTCGTAATGCTGCTTCCAAGTGCGAACGGCTTGAGCTTTGTCCCGAACCGTTCTCCCAGTTGAGCGAATGAGTGACAGAATGCTTTCATACGCAACGTTCTCATCCTCCTCGTCAGCATCCTCGGGCAGAGATTTGACAGCAGCATTGATCTTCTCCAGAAGGCTAGTAGTTGAGGACTTGACCATTTCTTCGAGTTGGACGACAAGTGCTTCACCAACACCGTGAGCCTGATTATCGATTTGCCGAGAGGTGATCTCTTCGATACGGCCTTGAAGATCCTCGGCTCCTTTGTCAGCGGCCTTTGACAGCTTCTGTTGCCATAACTTCAGGTCTGATTGAATCTTTTCACGGGTGTCAACTTTTCCTTCCACAACTGGCGCGGGAGTGCTCTGGTTGACGGCGGATGTGGTAGTGGAAGACGCTGAAGTTGTCTTGGTTGACCTATCCGCCTCAGAGACTGCGGCTTGGAGCTTCTTGGAATCCTTATATCGGCCAAGGCGCTCGCTGATCTTCGTGAGTTGTGGCTCCACGTTCTCACCATAGAGAACAACAAGTTGGGGCCAGACGCTTCGATCCACAAAATCAAGAATTTTCTGGCGGCCGGCATAGACATGGGGTAGGACTGTTTCAGAAGCAACGTAGTGCCCTTTAACATAGACGCCATGCAGATGGACCGCAACTCGTTTAACAGTGGGGACGAGGGCCGACTCGTAGACCTTAGCGACCTTGCTTGTGGTACTGGTGATGTAGGGATTGGTGACTGTGACGGCTTGTTTGACATGTGGCGCAAGATTTTTCTCATATTGCTGCGTGGCCCATTGGCGTCTGATCTCAAGGCGTGGCTTGACATTGGTTTTCCAAGCTGCATCTGTGTAACTGTGCAAGTGGGCCACTCGCGGGGCACCATATATGTCGTAGTTGTGTTTGGCGAAATTGGCAGCAGGAGCGTAATACTTCTTGTTGTAACGTTCTACATGTGGGCGTGCTTGCTCGACGTATGGCTTCAAGAAGATGTCGTAATATGGCTCAACGTGCGGAGTTGCAATCTCCCGGAGCAGCAGATACGGCTTGCATATCCGTGGGGTGTCATCGTTGATACCTGAGGAGGATGAAGGGCACTTGAAGATTGCTGCGTAGACTGTGTACCATAGAAGTAACCTAAATAATTGCCATTAGCATTTGTTTCATACGATCACTAATGTTGAGGATGCATTGAGTCCATAAACCTGCCAAAGTTCGGCTGCAATGACCCAGAGTCTTATTGGCAATATCAAGATCTCAAAGACCTTTCGTGATCTTGTTCCAGTCGAAAGGAGTCGGGCTATGATTGAAGCAATCCTAACCCAGATTGCAAGAAGCTTGAGGCCGAGATATAAAGGCCCTAGAATTGGAAATGCTGGCATGAGAGGAACCAAAAGCCACGGAGGTACATTTAGGGAAGGTATATTTAGAGAAGGCAGCTTTAGCAAAGGTAGCTTTGGAAAGGGTAGCTTTAGTAAGGGGAGCTTCAGCGAAATGGTCGGATTGTCGAAGGTTGGCCCAAGCTGGGAGACAGTCTGCCAAACCTTCGTTGGTTCCTGTTTTGCGTCCAGCCACACCGAAGGATTATTCTCGAAGAGCTTGGCCACGTTCGCCGATGGCAATGCATCTTTGAGAAACAATCTTCGAACATCCTCCGGTTTCGTGTCAGGAAGTGCAGGCAGTAGCTTGCTGGCTAGGATATTGGTGACCATCAAGGGCAACCTCTGGACAACGGCATTGGATAGGCCCACCGGAATCCCAAAAATTTGCGAAATGCGAAGCGAAAGCGGTGAAATGTTTGGCAATGTCGGAACGTCCACGGACACCGTATTCGTGCCCAAGTTTCCCCAAATATCAGGCAGTGCCAACTTCTCAGAAACGATGGTGGAGATATCTTGTGGCGATAGCTTGTTCTCGAGCATCTTAGAGACGTTGAGAGGTGCCATTGTGTTCTCCAATGCATTGGTAATGTCTTGTGGCGCAAGCTTGTTCTCAAACATTTTGGAGACATTGAGAGGTGCCATTGTATTTCCAAATGCATTGGGAATATTCGGAACCTGTAGGGCATGCATACGACCATCGATATCTCCAACCATGTTCATTGTAGGTAATGGGTCGGTGAATTCCAAAGACGGCTCCGTGGTCGAGATAGGGTTTGGCAGGTGCGGCGCTTGGAGAGAGGAGAGAGTTGGAGCACTAGAAGAAGAGGAAGTGTCGTCGTACCTGGATGTCATGCTGAAAAGTGTATTGAATGCCGACTTGCCTGAAGAGGGTTTCCTCTTCCGCATGACAGAAGCATCACTGTGAACATCGAGATTCGAGCTCTTCAGAGCTCCGTTGAGCTTCTCATTCATGGCTGAAGATGAGAGAGGAGTGTATATCGGAGAATATATTTCGGACTGGCGCGTCCTAGGAAGTCGTTGAACCAGGCGATAGGAGGGAGTTAGGTCCCGGTCATGGACGAGTCGTAGCTATAGGATTGGTTTGTATTGCGAGGTCAGACACGTCAAGGATGAGAGCGGCGGATGGGAGGTAGTAGCAGTATCAAAGAGGTTGTTTGGAGAGGGGGTCGTGGTGTTTTGTTGAGTAGGTGGTAGGAGGTAGGAGGTAGGTATAGTTGAAGGTACTCGTACTCCGTAAACTGGCTAGCAGCACGGAGGTAGTTCTTGCTATGATCCCGGAATGCAGGAGCTAGGTGGGATACGTCATTCGACAGCAGCAGTCCATTTGATATTGTCCAATACATTTGATACAGGGCCTAGTAAATACATTACACAGTACTACTGATACTCCCACTCGTATAACATCTTCACATGGTGTTGGTGTTGGTATAGTATTGGTATTGGTCTTGTTATTTATTGCTTTTGATATTGACATTGAATACCACCAAGTAGCCGCCTGTTATCTCAATCGCCCTCACACGTGATGTGTTCTCAACCTGAAGCTGCCAATGCAGTGCTGCCAAAGTGAACGTTTGCATCATGTCCGCGCAGAGTGATAACACCTCCCGAGATCCTACCCTACACCCTGTCTGCCCCCATACAACTCCATGAAAGGGAAATGGTCATGGACAAATAAAGCATCAAACGCCACACACCTAGCAACCCTTCGTCCATGACACCTCACCCCCGTACCTGAGCAGCTTGATTGCTTGCCCCGACACCACAAACACCCTCCCGCTTACTCCGCAAGAGTACAAAGCACTATTACTCACATCCACCGCCACCATGGATCCTCAAACCCTCCCCGCTTCTATGGCCAACGATCCTCCACCGCCCGCCGAACCTCTCGACGTACCAGACCTCATGAACGATCCCGCCTTCGACCCAAATACACAAAACCCAGACAGAGCCCAGGACGAGCCAGATAGCTGTCGGATATGTCGGGGAGAAGGCTCTCCCGAAGAACCTTTGTTCTATCCTTGCAAGTGTAGCGGCAGTATCAAGTTCGTGCACCAAGAATGTCTGATGGAGTGGCTGTCACATTCACAAAAGAAGTACTGCGAGCTGTGCAAGACTTCCTTTCGATTCACAAAGCTCTACTCGCCACACATGCCAAAGAAGCTTCCCACCCGTGTCTTCATACAGAAAGCAATCATGCATGTAGTCTCGCATGTGTTCGTATGGCTCCGTGGTCTTTTGGTTGGCTCCGTCTGGCTACTGGGTCTCCCATGGCTAATGAGATACTCATGGCGCATCATGTTCTGGTTTGGTGACGCTGGTTGGGCAAGAGACAATGGCATGGATCTGGTTGCCGGCCTTCAAGGCCCACCAAGCAACGATGCGGCGAGCGTTCCTCTCGATATCGTTTCCAACCATACGATGCCGTCTATACCATCATTTCTGAACATGACGTCCCAGACCCTCAATGTCACTCGCGGCGAGCCTCTGCTTTTTAAGTTGGTGAAAGCCCTCGGTAGATCTATGTACGAGCCTCTTCGCCGCTCCGAAATTCTGACCGAAGCTTCTTCAAATCTGACAGTCGAGCCCCTGCTTCTTCGAATGGCTCAACAAAAGCAGTCTTCCGTCTTGTCAGAGGTTGACTTTCTCAAGCATTTGACCCCTTCACCCACCTTCAATCGCTTGATCATCGATATTCTCGAAGGCCAAATCATAACCGTGTCAGTCGTTGTGGCTTGTATTCTCGTGTTTTTGATAAGAGAATGGGTTCTACAACAGCAGCCTGTTGCTGATATCGCCATTGGAGATGCAGATAATGCCTTGGCGCAGGCTGGTGGAGGAGCTCAAGAGCAAGCCCAGGTGGATATTGACGAGCATCCGGTGCTGAGAGGTGCAGATGACGAGTTTGAGATTCCAGATCCTGCGGACGAAGTTGAGGCGTCAGCCTCTCGTGCAGACGCAGAAGAAGCCGCTCCAATTCATCCCACGGCTGAGGATGCTCCAGCGTCCACTGTGCAAGAGATCAAGGCTATCATCGACAAAACGGACAATCTTTTGAATGATTGCTCCCCAGAGGTACGACAAGTTTTACTAGACCGATATCCTTTTCTCAACAATCTTGAAAATTTGAAGGAGAGAGCTGAACATCTTGATCGCGATACTACGTCGTTACCGAGTCGATCTCCGGCACTGACGGAAGAGAGGACGGGACAAGAAGTGATTGACACACCACTGCACGAGTTGTTGGCCTCAGCTGCAAAGGATGTTGAGACCTCTCTCAGGCCGCAGGATTCGCACGCAGAATCTTCAGGAACACAGCGATCGATATTGGAAGATGACCATAATCAATCCGAACTCAAGTCCGGCCCCCGTGCTTCGCGCTTCGCAGGTCGTTTGTCCTCGGAAGCCTCTGTAGACGGATCGGACGAGACTGTGAAGGAACGACCACAGATGCCCATCCGAGAACGATCGTTCCTAGCAACTGACATCGCACGGAGTATGGAAGAACAGAGTGTAGAGGAGGAGGAGAATCCCGCACATGTTCCGCGGGAAGGCTTCAACACCCTATTTGAGGACGAGCAAGGAAGTCAAGGAAGCTCAGGAAGCTGGCAGCAAGTATCAGCGCCAGAACAAGATACCATTACGCACACCTCGGGTGGTAATGGCCGTGTACAAGACTCTCCGGAAGCAGGAGAAAACAAGGGAAAAGACCAGGCTGTCTCGTCATCTGATGTTCCGCCGACATTGCACAGGGTGAACATATTCGACGAATCAAAAGCTTTAGACTCGAATGTTACGGACGATCACGTTGGACCATCTGGAGTAAGAGATGATCTTTCGTGGATAAGTACGGCAGGTTCAGATCCGAGCCATACTCGAGGGGAAACAGACGACCCTTCAAGAACTGAGGGCCCAAATGACCAACAAGTCGCGCCGTCCTTTGATGTCGATGCTGAAGGAAGTTCTGGTGCGCAAGGAGCAGAGGGTTCATCCGATATCACCGTACTGAATCCCGAACAGGAGGAAGTTGAGAGCAGGACGTTTGTCGAGCGGGTAATGAACTGGTTCTGGGGTGATATACCAGCGCCTGAGCGTCACCACATCGTTGAAGGCCTTCTTGTCGAGATCGAGGATGGAGATGATGAACATGTCGTCCACGATCTCGCAAATGAGGCTCCGTTTGTTCCCTTTGCCCAGGCACAGCCATTGGCAGGCCAGCCTCAGAATGTTGCGGGCGCAGAGCCTGCCATTAACCCGGATGATGCCGTGCTTGCACCGCCAGTCAACCTTGACCCTAACGACCCCGACGCTATCGATGACGCGGAAGATCTCGAAGGCATCCTGGAGCTTATCGGCATGCAAGGTCCAGTTCTTGGTCTTTTCCAAAATGCTCTGTTCAGCTCGGTCTTGATTCTCATCAGCGTTGTTACTTGTGTCTGGTTGCCGTATATGTATGGAAAGCTTGTGCTTCTGTCATTGTCCGTGCCAGAGCTCTTGATCAGAGTGCCTCTACAGATGGGAACCATTATTGCGGACTTGCTAATCGATTCCTGCCTGACCGTGGGTGGCTATCTGACCTTCTGGGTTGCGAACTTTTGGCGTTTTGGAATGTCTCTGTTCTTTATTGATGTTAAGGCTCGCTGGTTATATCAGGTCATTGCTTTACCTGCACATCGGATCGGCTACGCTGCCTTGGAACGACTTGTGGGTGGCGTAGCTACCACAAAAGAGCTTGAAGCCAAGGATTTCTTGTATCTCTCCATGATTTGTCACGCCGGCCTACACTCTCTTGAGGAGTCATTCTTCACAGGCGGGCGTCTACTTTCAGACCAGGTAGCTGCAGTTTCCCACGGCATATACACGATGACGTTCAGCGGTCTTTGGGAGCTTATTTTGGGACTTCCCTCGGCCTTGGTCGAGACCGAACTCGCCCAATTTCAAAGCATCAAACAGGCTCTGGTCACGCTCTGGAACACTGGACTTCTCTCGATATCAATCGGAGAGCCAATTATAACTCCATCGGATCCAATGCTTGCATACTGGAACGCAAAAGACAGAGCCTTGGCCGTCATTGCTGGCTACGGGGCCGTGGCTTTCTGCAGTGCTTGCTACCTCAAGATAGCTCCAATCACCTCTTCGCCGAAGTACAGGCATAACGAACAGTACATCATCGAACTGTGCCAGCAAGCTGGGGGCGTCTTGAAGGTTATTTTGATCATCAGTATTGAGATGATTGCATTCCCACTGTTCTGCGGCTTTTTACTGGACTTCGCTCTTCTCCCCCTGTTTGAAAGCGCCACTTTCTCATCACGAGTATCCTTTACTCTTTTTTCGCCCTGGACTGCGGGATTCGTGCATTGGTTTGTTGGAACATGCTACATGTTCCACTTCGCGTTGTTTGTCTCCATGTGTCGAAAGATCATGCGCACAGGCGTCCTTTACTTCATCCGCGACCCTGATGACCCGACTTTTCATCCAGTTCGGGACGTTCTTGAGCGTAATGTCATCACGCAGCTTCGCAAGATTGCTTTCAGTGCCATCGTCTATGGTGCTCTCATTGTCGTTTGTTTGGGTGGCGTGGTTTGGACCATGTGGTTTGCTTCCACCAACGTATTGCCAATCCACTGGACGTCCAGCGAATCCGCTCTCGAATTTCCACTCGACATTCTCTTCTACAATTTCTTGACTCCAGTCGTGGTTCGATTTGCGCGGCCCAGCGATGGCCTTCACACCATGTACAAATGGTGGTTCCGCAAATGTGCTCGAATCCTTCGTCTTTCGGATTTCCTATTCAAGGACCAGCATAGAGACGAACAAGGGCACCACGTCCACCGCACCTGGAAATCGTGGCTCACTCGACAGACTGGCGACGTAGAAGAGGCTGTCGACACAGAGCCTGAAGACAAACAAGTGGAGGTATACTTCAAGAGAGATGGACGACACGTAAAGGCTCCCGCTTCCGACCAAGTGCGCATACCAAAAGGCTCGCCAGTTTTCGTGGATGTCGATGAAGTGGTCGACGACACCACCGACGGCCAAGCTCCTCAAATGAACGGAACAAATCCGACGATGACAGCCATCGTGTATATCCCGCCTTGGTTTCGTGTCCGCATTGCCTTATTTGTCGTTGCTGTCTGGTTCTTTGCTGCCTCCACGGGCATCATGGTGACAATTGTTCCCCTCTTGGTTGGTCGCAAGATCTTGTCTACGGCAATTCCCAATGCCAACAACGTCAACGACATTTATGCCTTCTCACTGGGCATATATGTCCTCGGTGGCATTTTATGGACCGTACTACGTTACCGACCCATTCTTACTTTTCTTCGTAGCACCTTTTGGCCTTCGTCGGAAACTCGGGCTCAGGCTGCCAGCAAGATCCTCTCCTCCACGAAGCAGGTTTTATCTGTTGTCTACGTATACTCAGCCCTTGGTCTTGGTCTGCCGATTCTTTTCGCAGTACTTCTTGAGCTCTATATCCTCATGCCTATTCATGTCTTCTTCGGTCCTGAGGATTCGCACGTCATCCATGTTATCCAAGATTGGACATTGGGCATTCTCTATGTCCGGATTGGAACCAGGATCTTGACATGGGATCGGCAATCTCGGACTGCTCGAGCGGTTCAGGCCGTGGTGAGAAAAGGCTTACTCAAACCTGCAGCTGGACTTGCCACACGGGTTTTCATCCTGCCGTCGCTGTTTGCTTTCGGAGTACTACTTGGCGTCCCTTATGCCGTATCAATGGCACTCAATGGGACAATTTTTCGATTCGCGGATGAAGAGAAGCAGATTCAAATCATCAGACTCAGCTATCCAATTGCGATGGCCGTTGTGCTGTCGATCTGGATTTTCATTATTACGAGCAAAGCTACGGAGAGATGGAGATCTAGGATCAGAGATGAGGTATACCTCATTGGCGAGCGCTTGCACAATTTTGGAGAGAGGAGACCTGGGCCTACCACAAGACAGAGCGAGGGTGAGAAGACTGTGACGTTTAGGAATGGACAGTTGGTTGTTGAATAAACAGACAGATGGAGTGTAAGATATGTGCAGGTGAGAGAGAATTCATTTGTGAGGCGTTTGGGAACTCCATCATTGAAGATATCCAGGGTGGCGTTGGGTTTGCTTTCGAAGCTGTAGTATTTGCTTCCTAGAGTTACCCTATTAGAGAATGCAGAACATTGGTTATTTCTAACATGCTGCTCTCTACGTCCTCCTGGTCATACAGAAGTGAGATGCGATCGATGTCTCACTTCCAGATCACATTTTTCGTCGGCTTTGCCGTGGAAGACGGAAGAGATCAGCGACCGTTTTCTCATTGTTCTCCCAGGTTGTTTTTCTATTCTCTTTCAGATCGTATAGAGCCGATGTTAATTGCCTAGCGCCGGCCTCTACGTAAGCATATGAGACATCGACTCCGTCAAAGTAATTATCTTACGGATGGACGCTCTGCGATGGCATCATGATACAGTGGGAAGGTGAGTTACTAATCCTTCTCCATTCTGCTCCAGCAAGCGCGAAATGGATCTAACGAGGACCACAGAACTACTGCACAACTCTTGAAGATTGTTGATGTCCTGCGGAGATGGAGGACTCCTTCGTGGACACGACTACTCGCTCGCACTTCCCTCGAAGTATGAGGATGTTGGTCAAAAGTTGAGTTAACGGTTTCCGATGGAACATATCACGTTGTCTGCTATGGTGAGCGCGGGGAGTGGTGAGTTGGAGCATCAGGCACGAAGTCGAGATTGGTATCATTACTTCTGCTAAGACGGACTCTTTTCAGGAAGTCGTTTCTGGGTGCATGAGTCCTTCTCTGCCTGGAAAGATGATGTTTAGTCAGGGGCTGGCTGTTGAGGCAAGAGCTTTCTATCCATGGTAGGACGGCATCGTCCTTTTCTCCAAAATGCAAGGCTGACTCATGACCATAGGTGTCACCGACTCAAGTCACAAGGACGGAGGGCTTGAAGCGCAAACAGCAAGTCATTCTGGCTGAGCTTCAAGAATGTCAGTTACTCTGGCAGAGCTGGCAAGAAGAAGTGGATATTTGATTTGGCTTATATGAACACGGAGTTTCTCAAAGGCGTTATCGCACACCGCCCGACATTCAGAACAGATAAACCATTCAAACCGTTGACCCGTCTCACAACAAATCTATGATGAACGCCTCCTCTATGTTCAAAGCCGCAAGTCGGTTCTCATCCAAACACAGGACGGACACCAGCACATCGCTCACCCGAAAATGCTAGGGAGCTGCTTCTCTGCACCATCTGGAACAGCCTCCATGCTAGTAGTCTCTTTGTCCTCGGCCTCATCCTGATACTCTGGTCCATACACCAGCGCCATCCATTCATCCGCAGCATCGACGTCCATGTTCAGCCGAGGATCTTCATGCTTCGGAAAATCTCCCTTCTCTATCCACGGGATCTTCACATATCTCAAATCGATGTGAGCCAGGTAATTTACGTCCGCTTTCGCAGGCGCATGCACAAACTCGTATACCGGACGCATTGTACCTGTATTCCGACCTCCATAACCCTCACAGTCTTGCTGGGCGTTATTACGTTTCAAAGTCTGGTTGATGGCTCTAGAAGCGTCGCGAAGAAGCCAGTGGAGATGGCTCTCGATCATTTGAATCGCGTTGTCTTTTGTCGATGATTCTTCTTTGCCATTCCAAGGCGTTGTCTCCGGATTCGAGAAGACGTCTGCTAAGCGTTGTGCCGCTTTGTCTCCGAAGATGGCCAAGTCGTGGGTTTCTTGCGCTTCGAGAATGCGCTTGTATATTCTGCGTATGAGTTAGTGTTGACGGAACTGGAGAAGGAGATGTTGGTTGCATGTTGTTTTCTCGATTCCGCGACCCTTCAGTATATCGAAACCGTAGGTGCTATTTATCTCAAGTCCTTTTACTTGAGATCGATATTGTCAAATTTCTGGTAAAATCGACCAGTTCGACTGCCAGAAACTTATCGGGATCAATCTCAAGTTGAGTATGTGGAATGAGTGATGAGATGTCATCGCGAGGGGCAGGCACTTACCCAAACATCTGGATGTCTTTCGTTCGATCACAGCCAGACATTACTTGCTCAGTGAGCTCATAACTTAGCCATTCGGCAAAGAAACCACGGGTGATTAATCCCATTCGCTCATTCTGATTACGTCCATAGACACGCCATTTCTCGTGGCCTTCTAGAAGTTCGCCGTACCGGTCGAACTGCTTGGGATCAAGAAACTTGTGTTCATAGGTGAAGACGACCTTGTCGCCCTCGCCCTTCCCACGCTTCTGATACAGCGGAACTTTGAAACGAAGCTGTTTCTGCAGGTCTTCCAGGAGTTTACCGGCTACTCGGGTAAGCTCGACACGATGCTCCAAGACACTGAATCTGAGCTCATCGTAGGTCATCTCTTTGAGGTCTCCGAGATCGACAAACAAGTTTTGGCTAACACAATGATCCCGTCGGCCCCGCATATGAAGACACCGAACGGCGACGATGTGTTTGAAAGCTTCGAGGAACACGTCCTCGGCACGAAGAACTTGCGAGAGCCCAAGGTAAAATTCAGGATGCTTGGCGATATCGTCCCAAAGACCGGCCCATTGAATGGCATCACGAGCCTGGTGAACGATTCGTTCCATTAAACCGTATAGCTCTGCGTACATAAGCACGTCAGCCATGATGGTCATGGAGCGCGAGACATTGGTAGGGAGCTGTATTGGCTTGTGGACCAGAAAACCGAAAAGAACTTTGTGGGCGGTTGCAGCATGTTGTCGCTTCGTGAATGAATTTTTCCATGACCAGTCTGAATCGAATTCTTCGTGGCGATCAGGAATATCGCCGGTAGCGAACTCTGATTTCCATATCGTTCGCATATTTGATTCGTCTTCGTCTTCAGCAGGTCGATTGGCCTGTTTTTCCACATTAAACCGGCGGGATTATGGGAACTTGAAGAAATACTTACGCCACCTTCGAGCAGATAGATTCTGGTATCTTTGATCTTCGAATCATCTCCTTCCTCCGGACCACCTTCGTCCTCCAAGACTGACTTCAGAGTCCACCGGCGTATCTCGACAACTTTCTCAGAACCCTTCGATTTAATCTTCTTGACATCAGCCTTCCAGTTCCCAGAAAACGCTTGAGTGAAATATCGGGACTCGCGAAGGATGGACGATGGTACAACAATATCGTCAGCCTCGTTGGCGGTCAAAAGTATATGTACATCGCCCTCCGCAATCTTGACATCGACGTTGGTGTATTCGAATTCATCCAAGGGTAGTTTGTCATTGAGCTCGGGTTCAGGGTCGTCATATTCCAAGTCGATGAGATTTGGTATGGTGGCGTCGACAGCCCAGGTGTTGGTTTCTTGGTCTGCCATAATGGTACTGGGGTGGGTGGAGGGAAGACAGTGTGCAAGTCTGAATCATGTACAATTTATACTTGGACTGACCTCCATGCTGTGTTCATAGGAAACACTCGTGCTCCTAATTCAAGGGCGTGTTTCTTGCCGTCTCACAGTGGTGTTGCCAGTTCTCTACTTACAAAAATACTTCTAATGTGATTCAAAACTCGTATGCGAGGATTGATATCAATAGATTTCAGGCGATTTCGTAAAAGAATTTCACCAGAAATCTACCAATGTCGTTCTTAAGGTTGTAAAGTCCAAATTGAAGAGATGACATCGTGGTCCCCAATAGCTAAAGGGACAGTGGATTAACGAAGCCACTTTGGGCTCACATAAAAACTAGAATATGGCTACTAGTATAAGATAGTTATATTATATATACTTGATTAATTACAGGTAGGGTGACTGATACTATATAGCAGTCATCCTTTGTCGATTTAAAAGCCTGAAATTGGATCAACACCAACACTCTAGCCTCTTGAAATAGATGTCGACATGAAAGTCTCTTCCGTTATCGCAGTTGCTCTTTCGCAGAATAGACTTGTACTGGTCATTATTTGAAGCTTCTAGAACGAACGAGAATCCATTAACAAGAACTTGAGGCTCTCCTCGCGTTACCTCGCACTGTAGCGGCATCCGTATGGAACCAGGGGCGACAATTGTTACTGGCGGGACAAATGCTCACACCTACAGTGCTCCTATTCCGGTGACAAGCAACACATACAGCTCTTTTCCGGCGCAATTGATCCGTGTCAAAAAGTAGAGATGAAACCCAAAGAGAAATTTGGTAAAAAAAATCCCCGCTCATAAGTTGTCTTTGATAGCTGTCAAGCAAGAGGTCTATCCACATTGTTGGGATTATTGGTGGAAATAGTTATTTGGCAACTGGGCGACCTATACTTAATAGTGACATCGTCGTTGTTTGCTGCAAGGCTTACTGAACACTGGAGCCGGAAAATCGGACATACAGTATGGTGGATGAAAGGGAAATATGTGAGACCAGGTCTTTTCTTCAAAGTCTTGTCAGCGCCTTGTCGGCCGATCGGCATTCATCATGCAAAGTGCAGATCGCCACGGTTCGGCCCGCCGTGGCTTTCCCACCGAGCCACCCCAGTGGCGGTGGCATCGAAAATTCAGTGCCCCCCGTCACCCGTGGTACAACCAAGATAAAACCAGGCCCCGCAACCCTTAGTCGATGTCGACAAATTTCTGGCAATCTCAGAGAAGGGGTTCGCGAGAAGTTTATCGATAGCGATATGGAGTGGAGAGGCTGTAGAACTAACGGCACCTTCGACCTCGAGGCTTCATGTCACAGTCCGTCCTCAGCCTTGCGATCCGATTCATCGAGTTGGGCGTTATTACAAGGGAACCTGGCCAAGAAAAAGGCTTGAATGTCAATAGCATTTCCCTGTTTTTTCGCTGATGAACGCCAAACCATCCCGGCTCGGACTGTAGATATCCCCTAAAAGGATTGCACGGTAATTCAGTCGGTTAGGCAACTACAGGTTTGTGAGAATGGAAGACATCGAGATTCTGGGATGCAAAGAAGAGGTCTGAAAAAGCGAGGCGGGTTTGGCTCATTATCTAATCAACTGTCGGAACCCATTAGCAAGCGAAATACAGTAAACCCTCTATCTTCCAGCCGAGCGGAAGCTTAAAAAAATTGTTCGCAGTGAGATGACTGAGGGTATTTCCAATCCGACAAAATAATTGAGCTAGACGCACGGATTCGCGAAACGAATCATGAATGAAGCTGGTGGCGATCATCTTGACTTTCTTTTCACAATCTAAAATTTACATGTCCCCGATGATTCATATCTACACACACCAACTCGCTCAGTCAACGGTATCTTCCAATGCACTTGGTGGATCTATACTCAGGCCACCCACATCGGTGTCCTCAACCTTTGTACTCACGTCACCTGGTAACTTGTGTGTCCTCTCGATCTCTTCGACCACTTTCCTGCCTTCATCTGTAGTGGCATCAATGACCTTCTCTTCCAAGTTCAACATTCCAGCTTCTCCGAGCTGACCAACAACCTCTTCCGCCTCTTCCACGCTCATCTTACCAAGGACACGATTGACCTCATCTAGCTTCCCGCTCTCCAGTGCTCGCTGGAGGCCAGGTGGAAAGGTTTCAAATATCCGTCGTGCCTGAATTTCTTGCTCGGTGGGTGGTGGTACTGTCGACCCCTCAGCCAATGATGTCGGGATTGGTGGTGGAATGGTAATGGTAATCTCGGTTCCTGGATCAACAGCATGGAGCTGAATTTGTTCCTCTCCTCCGCGCTCCATGTCATCCTTCTTTTGCTGAGCCAGCACCCCGGCTCTCTCCCTGATCTTAGCGTATGTATTGTTGACATCATCCGTGAACATCTTGTTTGCAGCATGATCCTTGGTCGTGATGCGTTTGAAAAACATGCCGACTCCGTCTTTACCTAGTTGGCGGCAGTATTGAACTAGCAAAGCTTGGTGAACACACTGCTTTGCGTACTTAGCATGGCCTTCCATTTGCGCGTCGAATGCCTCGACAAGTAGTCCGTCGCTTTCACGCTCACTTATTATGGCTGGGTTTTGCGAAATGAATTGTAAAGAGCTGCGGTAGTCGCCAATCTGGATCTTTCCAAACTTCTTTCCTAGCTCTGTTGGTCGAAGGTCCTCTTCATCGGACTCGGCCGCCAGCTGGTCTGGATCTGGTCCGTCCTCGATATCTGCGTCGGCTCCTTCAGACTGGCCCGAGTTTACGCTCGTTAGTTCTGGTCGTGAAGATAAGCTTGGTGTGTTCAGCAGCTCGACTTTTGAAGTCTTTGAAGAAGTTGATGGGGCCGGCTTTGGTTCATCGACATGTTTTGCAACCTGAGACACATTAGTTCTGTCAGAAATAGACAGGAGGTGTGTATTCGTACATTTGAAAAGCTGAACCCCTCGTGTATGCTTTCGCTTGTGATGTGCTTACTCTCCTCTTTCTCCAATTCGGCCAGTTTGGCGAGTAGTTCGAGTTGCAAACCCTCGACCTTTTTCTTATGCCCGGTGATGCCAGTAATGTATCCCTCAAATCGATTCTCCACCTTGCTCTCGTCCACTTCTTTCTTGACCTGATCCACCAATGTGGCCATCATCCTGGAGTATGTAGGCTGCTCTTTGACATTGTGGTGGACTCCCTCGGGCGGTGCTGGCGGCCTGTCTTCCTTTGGATCTCCAGCACTTTCAATCAGAGCTTGAAACACCAGCTCGTCGGCACTCTGGTCGCTCGCCTTGTGTGATTTGAGAGCAGTAAGGAGCCGGTCAATTCGCAGCATAAGGCCATCGTTTATTATTCGTTCGTACTTCAAAGTTGTGATTTGGACCTTTCGCTGGGCACGTTGCTGGTGGATCTGTGCCTGCTTTGCTCTTATGAAAGATTTCTTGTCGACATTGGGGTGTACTTCAATGTCCGAGTCGTCACTCAACTCGAGCGCGTCCTAATACACGTTAGACTATGGGGGTTGTAGGGCTGGTGGGGGTTGGATATACCCATTTGCTGTAGTCGACGGGCATGTTTGATTGCGTTGGTGTTCTACCAGCCGGATTTTCTTCGTGTCTGTCTTTCGAAAGTGTGTCTCGTCTCGGTATTTGTTTAGTTCAATCCCTAGTTCTAGAAGAGAGAAGAGAGAAGGGAGAAGAGAGTGGGTTGCGGAGGAATCTCAGTCAAGTCCGAATCCGAACGAGATGCACGGCCAGTCTTTCACGCCTTCCTCGCGCCCTCAAGGCGTCATCGGAGAAATGTCTCTCACAGACACAACACCATGAAGCCTGCATACACTCGGTGATAATCAATACACTGCGCATTCAATCTGGCGCTCCTCACTTCAGTCTCGGTTGTGCGGTGAGCCATGCGCTCAAACTCATCTTTCGTCGTGCTGCAGCGGGCATGCCACAACGCACTTGCACCGCAAAGAATATCCCACACCGAATGGAAGGCCAATCCGCGGATAGCGAACTTCATATCCAGACATATTGCCTCGAATGCCCGGAAGTCGAGGATCACTTCCCAACCCACCCCCCAAATAATACCACCAACTCTCGGAATACGGACTGGTACCTCGATATGGCATCAATCAACCACTATTCGACCCTTCTCAGTCTCGAGAGCTGTCGCTGAGGCTCGACAAAAACCTGTCGCCAAGCCATACCTCCAGGAGATGAAAGATAAGCTGCAGGATCCTCACGAAAAAGACGATGACGAACACACCACAACTGCTGTGGAAGAGCACGGGGAGCAAGAGACGGAAGTAGACGATTTCGGTCGATCAGCAAAGGCATCGCAGGCTGCCCAACTCAATTTGAGTGCCAAGTTGAGCAAGGACGGTTCAGCCGGAGGGAAATCTGGAGGCTCGGCAGAAGTATGGCGGTTGCTCAAGATTGCACTTCCTGAGGGACGACTACTAGCATGGGCGTTCCTGTTCCTGCTGGTCTCCTCGGCCATTACAATGTCGATTCCATTCTCCATTGGAAAGATTATGGATGCCGCCACGGACAAGGAGGACGATAAGCTATTCGGACTCGAGCCATACGTATTCTACCTCACTCTCGGAGCTGTCCTCACAGTTGGTGCTGCTGCCAATTATTCTCGTATCATCATTTTGAGAATAGTCGGAGAGCGCATTGTCACTCGTCTTCGATCACGCTTATATAAACGGACATTCATCCAGAACGCCGAGTTCTTTGACGCCAACCGTGTTGGTGATCTCATCTCACGTCTCGGATCGGATACAATTATTGTTGGCAAAAGCATCACTCAGAACTTGTCTGATGGTCTTCGCTCTGCTGTGAGCGGAGGTGCTGGTCTGGTGATGATGGGAATCGTCAGCTTGAAATTGACCAGTGTTCTCGCGTTCATGTTCCCGCCTATTGCCATTGGAGCCTTCTTCTACGGTCGCGCTATTCGAAATCTTAGTCGCACAATTCAGAAGAACCTTGGAACTCTTACCAAGATTGCCGAAGAACGATTGGGCAATGTTCGCACCAGTCAAGCTTTTGCAGGGGAGGTTCAGGAGGTGGCGAGATACAATGCGCAAACTCGCAAGATCTTCTACCTGGGCAAAAAAGAGGCTCTCATTAGCGCTACTTTTTTCAGTGCTTCTGGATTCATGGGTAACTTGACGATTCTGGCTTTGCTCTATTTCGGAGGCGGCATGGTCAAATCTGGTGCTATCAGCGTCGGTGAGCTAACCTCATTCTTGATGTACACGGCTTACGCTGGATCGAGTTTGTTTGGCCTTTCTGGATTCTATTCCGAGCTTATGAAAGGTGTGGGTGCTGCCAGTCGACTATTTGAACTTCAAGACAGGAAGCCTACAATGTACCCAACAGTGGGACAAGCTGTCAAATCTGCACGAGGTCCTATCGATTTCAAGAACGTTACATTCAGCTACCCTACCAGACCGGCGGTGGAGATTTTTGAAAATCTGTCGTTCAGGATCGAGCAAGGCACTAACATTGCCATTGTTGCCCCCAGCGGCGCAGGAAAATCTACAGTGGCTCAATTGTTGTTGCGATTTTACACGCCCAACAGCGGAACAATCGAGATTGACGGCAAAGATATATCGAAGATGAACGCGAAACAACTACGGCGGAAAATTGGTTATGTCGGACAGGAACCTGTTCTCTTCTCCGGAACCGTGGCTGAAAACATTGCTTATGGTCGACCGCTAGCAACACGATCTGAGATCGTTGCTGCTGCACGAAAAGCCAATTGCTCGTTCATCAGCGATTTTGTAAGTAACTGCTCATTTTTCGTTCTGGTTGATGCTAACAAACACTCTTTCAAGCCAGAGGGTCTCGAAACGCACGTCGGTGCTCGCGGCACTCAGCTCTCGGGTGGTCAGAAACAACGAATCGCCATCGCTCGTGCTCTGCTGAAAGAGCCCGATATTCTCATCTTGGACGAGGCCACCTCCGCTCTCGATGCCGAGTCAGAGACTCTTGTGAATCAAGCTCTCGGTAATCTATTGCGCGGTAACAACACCACGATCAGTATCGCCCATCGTCTTTCCACCATCAAACGCAGCGACCGCATTATCGTCATTGGGGGCGATGGACGTGTTGCTGAAGAGGGCAGCTACAAAGAGTTGGCAGCCAGAAAGGACGGAGCATTTGCCAAATTGATGGAATGGCAGATGAGCGGAGATAGTGGAAGTGGAATGCCTGGACCAGTCCCTACCGAAGACGAGGAAATTGAGTTTGATCTAGAGACTGGCGAAGAAGGTGAGGGTGAGGGCGAACAAGAGAGCAGCAAAGTCAAGAAAGGGGATGTTAAGGGCGCCGAAGTAGTTGCTGAGAAGGTCAAAGGCAGCAACTCATGATTAGCCATAAGGTCTATACAAAGAGCGGGGAGCACGAATTGGGCCTGTGAAATTATGAGTCCAACGCCAATGGCATGGGACCCTGTACGATACATGAGTTGGCCCCGAATGCCAGAAACGACGCAGTGGCAGGAAACATATACCTCGTAATAGGAAGAGACGGCAGGATGATGTGCATATATATTCTCTGGAGATGGAAGAGCAGGAGGGGTCTATGTATCTGCCATTTCATACAAAGTGCCCAACACGCTAACCTGGCGTGCGGTTTTGGGTTATAGAGAAGGGAAAATAATCTTTACTCTGTTTGTAAATACCCGCGAACTTCTTCGTCTTGCTTCTTGGGCATGTGGTCTGTTCCATCATGCCTTGTTCTGAAGACGGATGTAGTGGAACTAAGGTCTCTCAATTTGGCTCGAGGCACTGAGGCTGAATGACGACAGTGTACAGAGAGCGTTAATAAGTACCGTATACCCGACCAAGGTTCGATAGCGCTTGATTCCTAGATATATTAAGAGGATATCTCGCGGGGAGTTTTAGAGCTCATTAATACGGTTAGAGCTTTAATTTTTATCTTAGGAATTATTAGTTTCGGCATTAGCAGAAGAGATCTTGTCTCTCGGATACGATTCGGATATGAGGTATTTTGCGAAACCCTCTGTATGTTCTCTTGAGATTGGCATGCGATAAGAATTCACACGCATGGGCTAGGAGACCTCTGGCTTGTGTAGCTAAAGAACATCGGTTCATCATTCCTTTCTGACGTGGATTAGTGATGCCTAAGCGCAGGTAGGTGTTCCATTGGTTGATATCAAGAAATTGTACGACGGATCCTGGGTGCGATCTTCCAGTGCAAGTGTGTGTTTCCCGTCAAGAACATCAGTGAGGTCCCTGTTGTAAGAAACCTTCAATTACAAAGACTGCATAAAGTGACAAAGTGTAATTTCTTGGCTTTTACTGCACCTCGACAACTTCGATTGGCTAGTCTTCACAAGTCTTACTCGGAAAGACGCATGATTAAGGACTGGTGCTTCAACTCGGTTTCTACCCGCTGTTCATTGCAGAAGTTCTCTGGAGTTGATTGTCAACGACCCTTCATCACTGAGCTTCCTTGTAAGATACGTCCCAAACGTCTTCGAATATATAGGTTCATACTCTGCTCTAACTTTTCGTAGATACTTTTCCCCGTTATCAGTTCAAAGCCACTTTATATTGTAGATGTTTATCTCCTGCTATTCCCAAATCTTCTAAACTCCACTTCCATTACCAACAAGTGCAGTACCGAATCATGCCTCCCCTTCAGCCTCGTGTCCTTTCTACAAGCGATGCTATCAACCTCACCACACTTTTCGTTACTTTGCTTCTCTCCATACTCTCGATCTTTTTTGCGGTGCTTACATGGCCATCATATCGATCTTCGACACATGCGGGTATGTTGATTATAGACACATTAATTTGTTTCCTCAACCTGTTGCTAATGGGAGAATAGCAACGAATCTCGTTGAGCGACCTTGGCCAGGATCCGAGAATGCAAGAATGGTAGACAGGCAGATCATTGCTGGATCAATTCTTGGAACGGGGACGCTTCAAAATTCGGTCATTGAAAATGAGTTGTGCTGAATGTTCGTGCACGTGTTTATGTGAATTCTTCGGTTCTTCACATGAAACGAAGATGTTGTCATATGTACTGCTGACTTAGTAAATCATTGAACAAGACTCAGCTTCGTGGGGTACGCTTATAGCCAGTCCGGATTTGGCACTTTCATTGTTCGTACTCTTGTAATTGTCGCTAATATACTCGCGGGCCGCGTCCATTTCCGATGCATCAGTCATTGCTATACGGCATCTCGGTGGATGTTTGCCCACTATTTAAAATTATCAATCAAAGGGCCAGTCTACTTTTTGCTCTTCGTCTTGAACGTCTGCAAAGGATTGACCTTTTTCCCTTTTGGCTTCACAACTTTGCCCATCCGCCGTTTCGTCTCTCTCGCCCTTCGTACTCGGTTATCCGACTCTCTCCGAACACCAACAAATCCCACCTCGGTTTGCAAAACCTTTCTTCCTCCACCTGGTAATAGATACTCTGGAACATGCTTGAGATGGGGTTGCACTCTCGCAGCCCTCAATTCGCCGTCGTGTCTCAAGTGTCGTAAGTCATCTGGGTTCTCCTCGAAATGACGCTTCAATTTCTCGGACTTGATGAGTTCCTGTCGAAGCTCGCGAAGTCGTGCCTCTCGAATGGCTCCACTCGTCACGGCGCGCAAAGCATCGCCCAGCCGATAGCGGAATCCGTCCAATTTCGTCATATCGAAAGCGTAAGGAAGGATTTTCTGATCTTTCTTTGCCTGCCTCTGCTTGATTTTTTCGAGAACCTTCTCATCGTGCTCGGTGCTTGTTATCGTGGTCGTCCGATGCTTGCGATATTCGTTCTTGGGAATCACAAAAGACAAGGCCATACCCTTTTGGCCAGCTCTGGCAGTGCGACCAATTCGATGCGTGTATGATTTCGAAGTCGTTGGAAGGTCGAAGTTTAGTACGCAGGCAACATTCTTGAAGTCGATTCCACGAGCCACTCCATAGTCCTTATCGCGTTTGTCCTTCCTTCTCTTCTTTTTGGGCGGTTCAGCCGCCTTTACTATGCTAGTCTTCGCTTCTTCTACGTCCACGTCTTCACCATCAACATCCTTCTCCGCATCTTTCTCTTCCGCCTCATCTTCCGCCTCATCTTCCACGATCTCCTCCTCTTCCTCCTCAGCCACTTTGTTTCTCTTTCGTTTGTCTTCGTTACCGATGATTTCGTGTTCGTCTGATGCAATAATGATGTCGTAAACGCCCTTGTTGAATTCCTCCACTACGTGAATCCGTGAATTGACGGGCAACTCCGAGTTCAAGACACAGCTCTTGATACCAAACTGTTCCAAGAACAGCTTGAGTCTGTAACAGCGATCAATGTCCTGAACAAAAACAATAGTTTTGCCCTTGATGAGTTTCAGCATGAAAATGGCGTATATCAACAAAAACTTCTCCTCCTCCCCACATTTGACCACATACTGTGCGACATCGCCGGCACCCTTCTCCTCGTCATCCAGCTGTAGCACAACGGGATCGGTGCAGAACATCTTCTTCAAGGTTTCCACTTCTGCCCCCAGGGTCGCGCTCATGATAAACGCCTGCACACCAACAGGGAGCGCGTTTTGCACGCTCTCAAGATCTTGATTGTTGCAGTATGCTAGCACTAAATCTGCCTCGTCGATTACCAAGTGCTTGAGGTTGTCCACTTTTAGAGCTGTGCTATTGATGTGCATGGCCGCTTTGAACGGGGTCGCCACGATAATGTCCGGATTGTCTGCGAGTCGAGCGCGCTGTACTTTATCCTCTTCTTTGCGGGCCAGATTCTCGGCGCGGACATCTTGGGCACAGAACGAGGCAAAGGCCTGGATTGCTTTGGTGACTTGCCCAGCCAACTCATTGGTGGGAACCAGTATGAGAGCAGAAGTGGATTTTGTAGCCGAGGAGACTTTGTGTTTGAGGATCGACTGGAGGATAGGGAGGACGTATGCGGCGGTTTTGCCGGATCCTGTTCTGGAACGGGCTGAATCAAGTTAGTGGTTGGGGACTGAGGGAAGTCTTTTAACAACGGATTACCGAGTATATCCTTTCCTTCAAAGGCCAGGGGAATTGCACGAGCCTGAATGGGAGTCGGTTTGCTGAACTTCTGATTGAGAATGCCTTGGAGGAGACGAGGGTCCAGTCCTAGTTTGTCGAAGGCGGCTGAAGAATCCCAAAAAGGTTTCTTGGAAGGCTCAGCGACTTCTTCTGGGACATCGTTTTCGTTCAACTTGCGCTTCATGGTGAGTTTGGCTGGATTAACGTATGTCCTGACTCTGCCATCTCCAGATTATGGAAGATTTCTTTGATAGGACCCGCTTTTCGCTAGCGCAGTGATTATGTCAGCGGGCTTGGCATAGTTCTACAGACTCGAGGACGCGTCAAGCGATTTCTTCTTCTTCCTCTCAAAGATCTCACGGAGTACCGACTTCATTCACACGCAACGGCTACGACACGGTACACGTGCTCGCTTGAAGTATACACGAACTTGAAAGAGAAGTTTCTATCTTGGTCTTAAAGTGGAATACTTCAACTTGAGATCGACATCGATGATTTTCTGGTGACTTCGTCTTATGTGATTGCCAGGAAATCATCGATATTAATCCAATGTTGAAATGCATAAACGGAGAATAGCTATCGAGAGTACGGAAGTGAATAAGGGATCCGCCCGTTACAATCAACGCTTTCCATTACTGACAATCATATAGGCCTCTTAACCGCTCAAAGTGGTCGCCTTAGCGTGGGTCATTTGGCCTTGGATAGACAGGGGCTGACTATTAGTTTGAGTAATACTAGCATTTGATTCTTTTTGCACTAATCTCATCGTTTCCCATTGTGAAATCCGTGGGTGGCACGGAGGGAAATACAGCAAGAGTACATGAGGTGTGAGGGTGGGTTAGGGAGGAGAGGTGGATCGGGAAAGGGAAGGATTGCCTGCCCTGCCATGAACTTCTCATATATGCTGGATCGGTCGAGTATCCATCAACCTCCCATAATGTAAGTACCATACGCACCGGTAACAATCCATCATCCCAAACATACCGATCACCCTTAGCCACATCATGCGCATAGCCGCTCTTTCATCGCCCGCCTTTGCCAAAGCCATTGTAGTTTTAAGAAAGTGTCTGGGACCGAAATAGAGACGGAGCCCCAAAAGGAAGAGGCATAGCAGCACGTAAAATAGCCACGTTCTGGAACCGAGACCAAAAAATGTCAACAATCCGCTGACTCCGGGATTGTATTTACCTTTACTGCCGCCAACAATAACCTCGGGATTTTTGGGGGACTGAACAGCAATGTCCCAGTAGTCGATTTGCTCCCATCGGAACTTGGGTGGCTTCATGGTAGGGCAAATTGTTTGCATTCTTAGATGTACGTCGCGCAGTTTGGAGACATCTTCGCTCATTGTGATGGTATTGTCCAGTACGACTGGGTCTGGAAATTGCACCCGGCCGGTGAATTGCTCCCATGGCCAGTTCCTGAGCCACTCGAGGTTGGTAACTGCGCAAGACTCGTTCAATTACACGTTCCGATCTAACTTCAAATATACTCATTGTTGACAAAGTTTTTGATGTCCATCAGGTCAGAACTTGAGGTTGCAACCGAAGATTCCGGATTAAGGGTCGCAAGAGGAACAAACTCATATCTAGAGAGGACTACCCGGTCAATACAATCACACCCTGACACAATTCCCGTTCTAGACGATAATTGAAGATCCAGAGCAAAGCGGCTTCTGTAGATACGATGGTCCACGCGAACACTAGCGAGGGAAATTTGGACAACGATTTCGTGGATGTACAGCAGAGCCGATCCATGTCGAAAATTCTGTCATTTTGTGATCGTTCTTTTGTTCTCGTCACCTCCATGCAGCCACCCGTTCCTGAAGGAATACAACGCAGGGGCTGTCCGGCCTCGGGCCGCATGTTAGCAGAGGCCTTGCAGAATTGTTATCTCGGTGTCCCAAACCGCTGCCATGCTCTGACGTTACCGGATTCAGGGGCAATTCATGTTAAAATGTGGCAGGGCGAGGAGCCGGTTGCGAATCCCATGGGAAAGAGAAAGGTTGGTGTTAAATCTGAGGTGCTCCACCGCCCCCAGATGAATCGAATGGACGACGAATCTTGTTACAGCGATTTCTACCACGGAACAATTAATAATACACAACGATCCTTGAGTTGAACATGACAATGTGTTGTCATACATGGCATTCTACCTGGGCTATTATGCAAGTTTTCAAAAGTGCATATGTCTCGATGGTTGAGGAGGGGAACCCATACAGTGTAGGGGTCCCTGCGCGAAGTGAGGTGCCTTGATGACTATAGTTGTCGATAGATCAGAAAGTTTGACCAAGCACCTGTCCTCAGGGATCGATCGAGGCGGTAGGTAGCCGCCGATATATCTGCATATCCGGTCATGAAGGTACCTCGCCGACGACTAAGATTTTCTTCGCCCGAACTGATTGGTCTCTATGTCTAGAATCCAAAGAGTCAAGGACAGGTCAACCTCGTACGACCAGGGCAGAGCACGAAAACTGAGATTAGCAGCTCGACACATCTCCCGTTTCTTCTCGATTGTAACCATCGTATGCTTTAACGATCAACGTTCCTCAGTGTTGGGTGTATATTTTAGCTTTCTGCTTCCACCAGGAATGAAAATGATGCACTCGCGTATCCTATCGCGCCCAAGTCTCCCTTGCGCTTCCAATACCTGTCGAGTTCGGTAACACTTATGCGCACAGCATCCTATCATGGCATCCCATATCTCAGAGAAACTGATCTCTATCAAAGAAAAGGTGTAGGTTGTGCTCATCTTCAGGCCGTTGCGTTGCTGACGAATAGCGAACATGACAGCGTCTCAACGACTGCCGCTGAAGACCACAAGGGGGCTGATATTGTTGCTGATGCGGCAAACCTGGTAAGCCATCTCTCCTACTCGCATGCATTGATTTTGTAACCTAACAGATACCGGGTCAAAAACTTGACTAAAGCCACAGGGGTAGGAAGCCTTGCTCTGGTAAACAACTTCGACAGCCCGACCTGCCTACAACATGGAAGAGTAATGGCTTTAGGCCCTATTTCCCTTGATCACGAACATCTGCCTCTCGAGCGGTTCCTAGCCGAAGGCGCAGCCGAGCAGTGTTCTATATTTGGTTTCGACGGGGCCATCATTTGGTCAACCCACGGAATGTGTACGTGTAAGACCGTCGGTCCAGAGCTTGAGATAGGTCATGATAGTGAGGGAGAGGATGAAGCGTTCAAGGTTGGGTTGCTGATAATGGAGGATAAATGCGTTGAGTAAATAACGCGAAAAGCATAACGCTTTGTTTTTGAGGTGGTTTATTGCGACGAGTATGGATTGAAAGAATATGGCAGTGCCGTGGCGATGTCAAGATACATGAGATATGCCAACTTACATGTATTCCAACGTTGTTGAACTTGTATAGGTGCTATTCGTTTCGCGGATGGAGGGAACCCGAGATAGCAATACACTAGCGAACTATCAGTCTTATGTAGAGCATGAATATAGCTGATAAGATCTTGGAATGTGGTATTTTTGTTGGTGATTGAAGAGAGAGAGAGAGTGTGTGTGTGACGCGACGCGTTGAACCCTGGTTCATGCCAGCGCGTAGGTGAGTATCCACATTGCCAAGCAGCATTAGAAATTTTAACACTCATCCATCAAGCTGCTTGGAAACAGGCCTTCAAAAACTGAGTCCTGTTGATATAATTTGTCAAGTGATAAATAAATCTTATAAGAGTCACGTGGGAGACTGACTGGCGGCCTGGTGTAGCTAGAATAATATCAATGTCTACACCTTCAGATCGAGATTGATAAGTTTCTGGTGAACCTTTTATCTAAGATTGCCAGAAGTTTGTCGAAACCAACCTAGAATTAGAGGACTCTAGAAGTTTAATGGTGCACTGGAGAGGGGTATTGAATTGATGAGGCCACTGGAGCTCCGCTATACTCGATACCTCGACTAGGGACGCGAGTGAATCGTGAATAGATGGCCAAAGACCATGATCATCGATGAGATATTCCAGCAATGGGCCGTATGTCGCAACGCCTTGTTGCGTGTTCACGGTGGCGGAGCCGCCGAGTCGGGGGGTGTCTCGAAGACATTCGGATGAAATCCGCCAAACAGCAAGGCTGTCCTGTTCCTGTTATCCCTCTTTGCGTTTAGCACGTTCAAGAATTAAAGAGCAGTATTGACACTGACCATCAAGCAGAAAGTGATCAATGAGCAAGCAGGCTCTCGAAAGCCCGATGGAGGTTTAACCACTTTGATCTTGCCTTTGTTCCAGATTCGGTTGGTCTCTGAAAGCTGTTGGTAGCGCTATTAAATGTAGCGAAGATGAGAACAGAAATCTGATGACTAGGAACAAAAATCTGCACTCGTCTGATCTGATAAAACTCCACTCAATGTCATGCTAGACGATCATGTTGTTGCCGAGATAGATTTGGTATGAATTCTCTTTCAACCCTGTGTTATGCAGTGCAGGTGTTCTCTTGAGATATTGATCGCCACACTGCGTCGCTGAAAAGACGACAGAATCAACAACTCATAGAGTCAAATATTTACTGGGAACGAACAGAGTAGTCAAGAGATCAATATTGATCTTGTGGCGATGAAATGAAGAATTTTGAACTGGGAATTGAGGTGGGGCAAGACATGTGACATGATTCGAAGCACCAATCCATGACTTCACAGAAGTTCAGTCTCTTTGGACAATGTCCGCTCAGACATCTAGTTGGAAGTTTTCAGACTCAATGATTCCATTTTCGGAGCAAAAAATCAGGAGCCGTGAAATATCACGTGCCGTGGCGGCCTCATGACTGACTCTGGGATACTCACCTGTCGCCCTCCCTGCCACTGGCATAGGCTGACTTTGTCCCTAAGAGATTGTCGAGTACGAGGGTGATTCCCCTACTAGTATCGACTGTTGTGACATCAAATGGCCTAGCGATAAAGATTAAATATTCTGCACTGGACAAGGCTGATCATTTGATCGCGCCGATCTTCTTCAGTAACGTACTATTCCAGAACTCGTCGGCTGAAACAGATGAACTGCCAGCCTTGTAGCTGGTGGGAATGATAATGTCCAGGGCAGTGTGGGAGCAAAGCAGCAGGCAAGGCTTGGGACGACTGCAACATTAGGATACGAGGCGCCAAAGATCATCTCAGGCCGATCGCGGCCTTTCTCCGTATGTGTGTCCAGATCTCGAGGGTACTGCAGGAGCTTCATCAGACGAACGACGGAGTTGATGTTCAGCCAATGACATTATTTACCCATTGCGGCAAGCAACGGCGCCTGCTTCGGTTAGGATGGGGCCTGGCTGCGCATCTCATTGACGGAGTTCTCCCGAGAACAAGTACGACGTAAGGCAAGAAACGAGTCGCGCTCCAGCTGATTCGCCGGGTTCGAACCAATATGCAGTAACTGCGCTATCTCCTGCCAGGCTGGCGGCGCGCTATGATTTGCATCATAAATCATATTGCTCGATTGAGCGGTGACAACCATCCAAGGAAGATGTTTTTGCTCAGAGCCTGTTCCCTTAAGAAGTGGCATTTTCCCTCACAAAGCTCGAGGTTCCAGACTTTAGCCACTCCAGCTCATCACTGTCTCCCATCTCAGAGCGTATTTATCGTCGTCCTACGTCCTTTTGGTCATCTCCCCTTGACATGTCTCCAATGAGCTCTGAAACAAGACCAAACACTAGTCCGACCCTGTATGTCTTCATCCTCTCAATCTCATCTCCTCTAATCCGAGTGCGCAGGATCGAGAAGTCTGATGTTCTCGCTACACAGCAGAACAAACAGCTTACGGGAACTGACACGAAACAGCGGGTCGATATGTCGGACACACAGTCCACCTGCACCAGGCGCCCCATCCTGCCAGTCGACTCTTTTCAATCCACGAAGGAAGCCCTCGCCGGGGTTAACCATCCAGAATCAATGATTGAGTGCCCTTTGCCAGTATGCATTGAAAACAGGTACATTGTGGAAGTCATCCATGCTCAGGGCGTTGAACAAGGCCTGCGTTTGCCTCTTGAACGATTTTTTTTGGAAGAACCAAGTGATCAATGCTGGTTCTTGTTGGCTAAAGATGGTGAATCTATTGCAACCAGCAGTAACGATACCTTCGAAGCCGTAGATCTGGAGCTTATGGCCGATGACGGAAAGGAAGAACCCGGAACTGTCACCAACATGGATGTGGTAGTGGCATGCGTTCTAGACATCCCCGAGGACTTGAGCTTCGTGGGAACATGGTGAGTTCATCGACTTGTAGTCGACCGAGGATGGACTCGCTATCCCACCGCTCGCTGCTCTCGGCGCAAAACTTCCTCGTGTGAGATTTATAGCTATAACAGAGATGATTAGAGTGCCAGAATGGTAATATATGCATTTATTAAAATTGATTTTTTTCAGGTTACCTGCAAGACATTATCGATCCATCTGGTATAACCAGCCTTTGGGCAGAGGATACAATCATGTTCCTGCCCATCCCATCCCATATGCGAACGCATTTGATCATGTTCAATTGAAGATTGATAGCGCTAGTTTTCTGGCGATTTTTCGAAGCCGGCTTACCAGAAATTCATCGATATCGTTGTTGGATTGAGAGACTCCGTTTCATGGTATACTTCCCACCCGCCCACGAATCCTCTCCTTACCCTCTAGTAGCCAGTCGCGCCTGGTGCTTTTTCGTCTTTCCTCAAGCTTACTAACAACTCTCTGAACCTCTCCTTTCCACTTCCACCGGCACCACCCCTAGGGCCCTTTCCACTCAGGTCCACCAACTTGCCGATACGCTCCCAGCTCGTCCCGCCAGCGGTCGTGTCATCCCGCGAGTTCAAGAACTCCTCGGCCTCGCGCCGCGTTTGTGCAATGTTCTTCTCTTTCTTGTCGTTGTAGTTGTCGTAGAAGTCGTCGAGAGCTTGTTGGGCCTCCTTGATCGTTGATTGCTTCTTGGCAGCTGAGATTTCGTCACGCTTCGCAATCTCTGCCGCACGCTTCTCGCGCCATGCCTTTATGACCTCTGGCTCCTCTTCTTGTTGGTATGGCGTTGAGGAATAGGATGGCTGTGGAGCACCCGGCAGGAAGGAGGAGCCAGTTACTGTACCACCTGGGCCCATATGCTACATTGATGTTAGTGATCTGTCAATCCACACCGAGTCCCGGCTCCAGATGATACCCTCGTGTTTACACGTGCGCACGGCTTCTTGAAGTAACCGATGGCAACACTGTTCTGCTCTGTACCGAGATGTCGAATGAACTTGGTAGCTTCAACCTGGTACGCAGATCCCGAGATTGTAACACGAGCCATACTGCTTGGAGATGGTAAACAAGCGCAAACTCACGTCGTTGGATGTATCTATGGCTGGAAAGGAGCTTTCAAACCCAGAAAGATCGTCGTCATTGCCATTCGAGATGAAGTTGTTGTTTCCGCCGCCACCAAGCAAATCGTCTTCGCCAGCATCTTCCACAGTTGCGAGGTTGTCGCTGGCAGAGGTAAACAGGTCGGCGTCCTCTCCTAGGGCAGCTCGCTCGCGCTCAAGGAAGCTGGCAGCATCGGTGGAGCCAGCCGTAGGTTCGCGGATCTCGGTCTGGCCTGGGGTACGATGTTAGGATGCTGATGAATGAGCTTTTGCAATGGCTAAGGCTACCTTCATCAAAGTCCTCTAGGGATGGGAAGCGGTCTGCCATGTTGGGTGTTGACAAACGTTTTTCTTTGATATTCGAGCTGGACTAGGCGGCAGGAAGGGGGGTGTGTATGCGTGTGTGAGGTTCAATGATTCCTTTGGTGTTGTTATGGACGCTCAGTTTTGTTGTCGCGAAGTCCAACTGGCCTCGCGATTCCCATACAGGCCGAGAGGCCCCAAGGAGACACTGCCAAGAAATGTCCGTGCCTGTGGACTGCTTCGTTTACTTGGAAGGGTCTTGAGTCTTGCGCTTCCAACCACAAATCATCACGAAACATCACAACTTGAAGTGGAGATTGAAGAGCATTCAGTCTGGGGAATCAAGACCAGGAGAATATATAGCTGCGCATCTGAGAGTGACCACCCAACATGTCGTATACTGGAGATGCCGTACGCGCGAAGCTGTCGGCGCTGAACGAGACGCAAGAGGCCATTGTCACTGTTGCTCAATGGATTATGTTCCACCGGTATGCCGACATTGTGTTCCTCCTCATCGAGACGTTTGGTTCTCGTATGTATCTGTGGCCGACGGACTAACTCGTTTTTGTGTACAGAAAGCACTCCAAAGAGACGGCGCAAGTCTGGGCTCAACGGCTCAAGGACTCTCCAGCACCCAAACGCCTAAATCTCATATATCTTGCCAATGGTATGTGATATTCTATACTTGCAAACATCGATGCTAACATGATGTTACAGAAGTTGTCCAGCAATCGAAGGCTCGCAAGAGATCCGAGTTCGTTGATGATTTCGGTCCAGTAAGCTCAAAGCCACTTTGACACTCGAAGCTGTCCTAATCCGCATAGATCATCGCCGAAGCAGCTGCCGATGCGTACCGTGGAGCAACTATCGATATTCAACAGAAGATACGACGCGTTGTAGAGGTATGGCGTGAACGCAGGATCTTCCAGCCTGCTGTGCAGTCAGAAGTCGAGGCCAAGATTGATGGTACGTGTTTCCTCTTCTCGTAGATAGTCACCCCTAACAGTAGCTTGATAGAACTCGACAAAGCCCGAGGAGGAGGCAAGAAACCAGCTCTAGGCGGCTCTCTCTTCTCAGCATCGTCTGCGCCACCCGAATTCCAAGGCATCCTCGCTCACCAGGCCAAAATCACAAAATCAGAAGTCCTCTCCAAGCCTACCATTGCCAGCGCTCTCGCCGAATACGAAAAGCAGACGGATCCAAGCACACCAACACCCTCCGCACCCGTTCACGCCAACCGTCTCGGTGCCCTGCTCAAAAGTCTTGCCAATGCCGAGGGTGCTGTCGCGGAAAGCATCAAAGCCCGTCGCGCCCTAGTCGAAGGCCTCGAAAAGATTTTGACGCGCAACAAGGAAGAGCTCGTGGCAGAAGAGGCACAACTCGCAGACATCAACTCCAAGAAAACACTTACGGATGCCAAAAGACGAGAAGTGGAAGATGGCATTCTCCGCGGTCTCGCTAATGAGGCAGAGCCAGAGCGGCCTGAATCAGAACCCTTGACGCCTCCTATGCCCCCCGTTGAGAGTATCACGCCCGTTGGGACGCCCAAGGGATTTGTGAGTACGACGGGTGCGGACGTGATCAAAGAGGAACCGAATAACTTTGCTGAGCCTCAGCCACCCGCCTTTGAAATGCTTCCACAGAGACTGTTGGAAGGAGAAGGGACTTTCGCAAAGCAGGCACCCACGAATGGAGTGGGTGAGGAGCCAAGTGCGAAGAAGAGAAAGATTGCGAACATGGTCGGCATGGATGATTATGCTGAATTTACAGATGGAGGGTTGAAAATCGATGCTGATATCGAGGCTATGTTGTAGGCTGAGAAGGAAACTATACGGCGTTATAGATTGCGGCAGGACTGGGCCATGTATGCTCAGCAACGGTGCTCACGTCTATCCTCGGGAATGGTTATGGTTAATTTAAGAATAGTGCCTCACGGGATGGGTAGGTATGCGGCTAGTCGGATATACTCCTTTCTCATGTTATATGTACTTCTTCTGTTGTCACAAGTATCTTGTTCACTCTCTGAAGTGTCCCATATGTGCACAGGGAACCAAAAAAAAGCGGGAGTGATCTCAAATCGTGATATGTGGAACATCCCCAGAGTACAGACCATTCTCCTGATTGAGGAAGAACAAACCGAGGGCCCAATATCGCTTTAATTGAAAAGGCCGTCATCCATTCGTGCTTATGGTTTTTAAAGAGGAAAAACACATTCGTATGTCAATGGCCTAAAGAATTGTCTTCTTCCACTTACCAGATTGGAAGTAGTTCTTATACGGGTGGCTGCATAAACATTATATAACAACTGGCTACATGGATGTCCACCATGCCAGAATTGGAGCCTACAGCTGTCACGGTCTCACAAACGGTAAACATCAGCACAATGAGCGGTCCTGCCAGGGCTGAGCCGGAGAATTACTAGTTGTAGTCCTGGTGGGAATGACTCTGACTTCCAGGGTTCCTTGATCGAATACTGGTCATGTCTTCCGCGATCCCGCCGCCGGCACAAACTCTTTCTCGACTTCATTATCAATAACTTCTTTATCTTGTCACCTGTCTCGTTCTCCAGAACCTTCATGGGGTTCAATGTCAGGAACGAATGGCTGTTCTGTGAATGCTACACTCCGTGTTATCGACGCTTGTATTTAAAGACGACGTCTGTCTTGATGATGATGAATCTTGACTTCGCGGAGTTTCACTATTTAATCTTCTTCATCCCTCAACTCAGGGTGGATGCTCTGAGTGGGTTCCAAAATTCGATCGCAGGATCCGTAGGATAGGATGATTGTTCCTGAGGGGCGAAGAGCTTATCCTACGTGGTCTCTGCCAATTTCGAGGGATAGCCAGATAGCTCTCACTTTTGGACTGACGATGAAGGCAACAACGAATGGCTGGCTCGATAAGATGTTCGCTCTCAGCTCGCTCTCAGCGAAGCAAATACCGCCCCAAAATTCTCCTACCAACCAACCTATCTGAAAACATTTCGGATAGAAGATTGGAGTGACGGCACAGATAGGCAATCTGGACCTTAGGAGCTTCGAGTTGATAGAATAGGGCTCTCTTTTAGTACCAATGAATTATTATAAAGAATTAGAATTCGCCCTTACGCGAAAGAGATTCGTAGTCTTTTTATTCTTTTACAATTATTATAGGAGATAGAGATAGTAAAAGAAGTTAAAGATTATAGAAGTTCTAGAACGGGAAAGTAAAAGTATAGAGAATCGACGGGGGAGGGGAGGGCGAAGATAGTCGCGACTAAGATAGATATTATAAAGAGTAGTACTGAATGATGGGAACCATGATGTATTTCAGAGGGGGATGCCCTCGTATATATAGGGGTAGACTACCTCGGTATCACGTGCTATTCTATTTATACACACCCTTTCAGCTTTTCGCGTGTACGAGAAGCTGCACTAGATGAGAATATATAATAAGGAGGTAATTGAAATCCGTATGAAGTCTGCCTGATATCTCCGTCACGCTTCTCCGTATCTGATGCCTATTCCTGGCTGAATTGTTTCCGTACCTAAGTCCAGCGTGACTCAGTGGTTTCTTGCTGGCTTAACGGCAATTTCCTGGTAGTATTGATTCGCAGGGTTCTGGAGTGGCTTTGCTTTTGCTCTTGGATTATATAAGTCTGGTGTAGAATCGAAGGGTTTGTAATGCCTCGCACGACGGAGGGCTTATTGGCGACCGTGAGTGCGGCCTTTGACTGAATTGCCTCGCTCGACGGAGGGCTTCAGGTTGACTGTGTTGCCTCGCTCGACGGAGGGCTTTTGGTGACCGTGAGTACGGCCTTTGACTGAATTGCCTCGCTCGACGGAGGGCTTTGTGATGATGCCTCTTGATAAGAGGACTTGTATGATGATGCCTCTTGATGAGACGTGGCCTTTTGATGAGAGAGGGCTTTTGTTTTGACACTATCGTAGTCGTACGGATGGCTCTATTATGATATTCTCAATATAATTTGCGCGAGAGACTTGACTGAACTCCCTAAGTAATCCGGGCTCATAACTGAATGATGGGAACCATGATGTATTTCAGAGGGGGATGCCCTCGTATATATAGGGGTAGACTACCTCGGTATCACGTGCTATTCTATTTATACAAGTACTCACTAAATTTCCTTACTCGTCGTAATTTCCATCAAGGGTATCTAGGTAGTACCGTAGTACTAGAGGAACAAAAATTTTAATAAGAGAAAAGCAGTCTAGTAGCTTTATTAATATAAAAGATAGTAGCACTCGTAGCATAGCTAAGATAAAAGTCTTATCTATAATTTTTTATCGATATCGATAAAGTCCCAGTAATCTCCTTCTTCGAGATTACTAACAATTGATCGATATGACCCAAGAGTTAAAAAACTCTATAACTAATAGTATCTTTAGTATCGAGAGACTGGAAAGCTGGAAAAAGAGCCTCTTAGTCTCCATCGCAGGCTGGAGGGGCTGGCGTATATCGAAGGTCACGCGGAAAATGTACTGAAACGCTGATTCCGCACAAGGCAACCGAGTTCGCGTCCAGCAGGTACAGGATTAATGGCCAAGGCCATGGAGCCACAGCCGAAACGGGAAACTAATGATCGCCCCGAGAACCGCCGGTCGATCGGTCCGCGTGGCCCCCAGGTTTCAGCCTACAAAAGTGGATTGCTGGTTTTCAGCCTCATAGAAGTTTCCCAACGCATCAGTCTTTGGTGTGGAATAATTTCATGAAATCGGTTGGGATGAATGTATCCCCTGAGCGTTATTGTAGTCCGACCTGCGCAAAACTCCATCTTGGGGGCTTGCAACATCCACATCGTGTTTTTTTCCAGCCCAAATCACTCGGTACATGGCACGATGCGACGACCTTCATCACCATAAGGTCGCATTGACATCAAAGACAGAATCGAATGGAGAACCGTACCTAGAGCAGGTTTCATGAACGGCCCTGCATCAGCAAGAGAGGAGGCATGTAGGAAAATTGCCGTGCCATGTAGCACAAAACTACTCATCGACAAGGCTGATCGAACATGTAGTACGTGGGCGCTACACCCAACGTAGAAAATGCACGCGCTGATGTGTGTGATCAGTCGATCAGGCTGTTGGCGAAAGAAAGGGGGAGATCAAGCAAGGGTGGTTTTTTTGCGATGACGATGCGCTGGCACCTCCGGTGGCTCACTTCGCAATAATCAGTGGCCCTGTTTTAGGCCGATACCTGCTCTGGGTGCTCAGATGCAGCTTAGCTCCACGTGTGCAGAACGTGCCGATCTGAAGCTAGGGGCACAGTTTGAAGGGGAGAGATGCCATGCATTTTGTTGGAATTGTTTGTTGTAAATCATGTGTCAATCAACCTGGAAAATGAGTGTATCGTCGAGTACTCATTCGGTCGCAGGATATTCTACTGGCGACATCTTGAGGCGGATGGATAGCTTTGACGCATCCGAAACACGCCCAAGGTTAAATATAACCATACAAGAAAGTCGAAAGGAAGGCGGTCAGAAGATATGCTTGAAACTTACGAAGGGGGGCGCCTGTTCTCCGAACCTCAGCTAGGCAGGAGCTGCCCCAGGATCGAGTCCGGTCAGGAAATGAGGTTTCCACAACAATTCCAAACTGGAGATTTGCGTCTGCGGACGCAAACCTGGGGGACAAACTTATGCAGGATTGAGGAAAAGCCAGCACGGCGAATTGGTGCTCCAGCACAAGCGCGTCTTCAAAGCCAAGAGTGGGGCTCACGAACATGGACTGGGGTCCCAAGCTGAAAAACAAAAAAGAGTCTTCAGCTGACGGATAGCTGTATTAGTGCAAACCTGAAGAATGCTGGAGAAAAACGTTCCATATGAATGCACTAGGAGAGGCGATTCACATCCACAGGAACATGACCTGGCCATTTGTTGCCTTGTTGAAAAGTAGGAAGACATCAAAATTGAACGCTTGGGGAAACTTCATAAACCTCATTCCTGCAGATCGCTGGATCGATGGTCAAGGCTGCTTGTATGGTACAAGTCTTCCAAAAACGACGCTCGGCTTTTTCGTCAAGTTCCGTCCACTGTCAACGTAAAGGAATCTGCCTTCAACCTCGATAAACGTTTTGTGAAACAGAACGCCCGGCAGACGTTCGGTGATGGTCCAGGGAAGAGGCACAGGGCGCATCTCGCCGCTAGGACCCGGGAGGTAACGGCTGAGTCTCTTGGGCCCTCGATGAATGGCGATTTGCTGAAGCATGAAATGAGATCGGTGGCTTGTTTTCATGACCATTCTGTCGGGCATCCTAGCGCGGCAGTGTCCGGGAAGCAATAGGGATTGTGTGGCGCCCTTGTGTCGCTCAGGGCCAAGAGTGCAATCCTTTAACTCTTCGACTGGGATGATTGCTGACAACAGAATCGACTTTCATGTACATGCCATGCGTAGCTGTATGCGTCAATTGCCGTGGTGCCTTTGCGGTCGCTTTGTTTTGCTTTCCCTGTCATTGGAGAAGGAGGGAATATCTTAATGCCATTGGATGAGAATCGTGCATGTGTGAAGTGTGGAGACGTCCATCCAGGAACAGATTCCTCTTGCTTTCCCTTTCGGAAGCGCGTCGAAAGTCCATGCTTCCTTCGGGTGTCTTAGGAAACCACTTGATGGAACGATTTCTGTGCCCGAGAGCCGTTGATTGCCTGTGTAGCAGGCCTCTTCTGAAGGCAGTCATGGATCCCTTCCAAACCGCACCTTACGGAAAGGAGAAGCGCCGGGACCTAGCCGTTTATTATGTCCATGGTCTCACGACGTACAAGCTATCCGGATGCCGCAATTTGCCGTAGAAGGCGCGGTGAACAACTCATCTTTTCGAAGCCTGTTCCCTGTGGGATGTCGCGAATCGTAGCCGCTGCTAATTGTGGGTGAGCTCCTGAACCAAGGGCTCCACCATTGTGGGTATATAAATGATATCCTCTGCCAGTCCAGTCTCGCCCATCATCACTATTACACTCATCGCTACGCTCACTTGCACCCTCGAACAAAACTATCGCCTTTGTTGGTCAGCTTTCTATTCGATCATCAGTCGAACATCCTATACCCTCATTGAGCGAACGCCGTACACGCAAATTCTCTACACCATGAGCCTCACGCCGATGAGTGTTGAATTGTTGCACGAGTAAGCTTTGCCGGCATCCAATATATTGTCTTGAAATCCTCATGTGAATAGTCTCGCGGGCATTGGCGCACTATTCGAACCAGGGCAACGAGATAGAGCGACAACCACTATCGCTGTAGTTGCCTCCTCCATTAACAGCATCAACGCCGCCATACCATGCCCTTACCACTCCACAATCCTCAACATGGCAACCAATCCACCCAACAACACTGCCGCGTTGCAGAGGTACTTGAGCGAGGGACCTGGGGAGCAGCACGCGCTGTTTGTTCGAGCTGATAATGGAATGCTGTCGACTTCTAGAGGGTGCCATTGTGTAGCGAATTGACATTCTACATGATTGGAAAAGAACATGCAAAAATTAAGAGAGGTTCTCTGATCCTACACATTTTGTACCAGTATGTATAATAGTTGCGAGAAGTTCTGTGGGCGGTGTCTTCGTTCCGAATTTAATGAGCAAGCTTGCACATCCCTTTGTCGGCAGTAATATATATCTCATTGCTACTTCGCGTGCTTCCGTTTTGGTTTCTTCCGCGCCTTTGTCTATACCGTACGCAGCACCAGGATCTTAGCGGAGCACGCGAGCATGACACGATCCGCACGAATCCAAGGAGTGCTCGTCGTCACTCTACAGCAAGAGGCGGCAGCGGGGTATCTTGATGCCATGGCATTGGTGTCGTGGCTTGATGGTGTCACAGTGCGGTCGCAGCTGTGAGGCGTCAAAGCCTTGCATAAGGCGTTCTTCTCGGATCTCATCTAGACGGTGGTATCATGGAGGGGCACTACCGTCCGATGCATCAACCACGAGCGAATTGTTCGCCTGTGTTATTGAAACGGAGCGCGAAGACAGATAAGAGAGTCTAGTTCCTATCACCATTCGAGTCCGACGAAGAGAAGTGTTGAAGCGTTGGGGGCAATGTTTTGGCGCAGGGAGGCAGAAGAGGTGAGATGGTGATGTGTAGGCGCCGATAGCTGTAGCCCCCTGCATAACGTATTTGCCGCACGTGAGCAAGGCACAATGAGGCTCTGTCTCGAACATCAGTGTCGCTGGTATAAAAGAGGTGTGGTCGCTTCGATTCGTAGCCTCGTACGCAGTAAAAACTTCACTGCTATGTCCTGGCTCTTTCGGACTGATACCAAGTGAAGTAGTCCTATCTGTTCTTCCAATCACTTCAAGTTCCGGTTCCGACTGCTGGCTTGCCTCTCGTTCTCCAGATAGCTCTTTCTTTCTTCCTTTGAATTGAAGATTCGGTGGGGTTTTCGTGGTCCTTACCGGCGCAGTGCGTTTCAACAACTCCAACGAACGGGAACGCCTCCGGACTGAAATATGCAAGTGATATCTTCATTTTCTCCAAGCTGAGATGAAGACAGAGACGAGGGTACTTGTATCGAAAATAGGAGACTGTGATTGCCATCGCATGCCTTGTCACGTCTGCATCGAGGTCTGATTGGAAGCCGCACAATTGACAAACTCGCCACGTCAGTAGTTGCATATACCAGAGTATAACTGACTGCTTATGGAGTTCGCCAAAGCCCAGACACGCGTGTCCCTCAGTCCTTTGAACTGGCCCCTTGGCCGATCTGCCACACGCCTTTGTGTATTCGTCCTGGCGTTCATCCGATTGAGGCATGCGAGCTGAAGAACAAGGCGAAGACGATGAGTGGGCAGACCACCTACTGAAGCAAGGCAGCGCTCTCCCCCTCTTTCCCGCCCTTACTTCAAGGAAAGGCTCCGAGACGGCGAGTTGAGATGAAAGATCGATGAAAGGTGAGGTCAGGAGAAAGTTCTCGAAGGCGCCGCACGAAACCGATACCAACATGGAGCAGCCCGGCAGCACAACCCATGTGCACTAAAAAAGCAGCCGTTGTTTGGTTCCAGCGGCCCTAGGGGCCTACGATCGCGACTCAAGTACCACGATGCACAGAATCCACGTTCGATCGAACACGAGCTTCTCCACGAGCCTACAGAATTTACCACTCTGCGCCGACTGGCCCTGTCTGAATGGTGAAGCCAGAGAGAACACAAGACGAACACATATTGTGCTCTGACGCTGACGACCAAGATCCTTCTCCCAAAAGCCAGGCATCCGACCCGAGCATGGACTGGCAGAACCTTCGTGTCCCGGTCCAAGAACGCTGAGAACTTGGTCTGCTTCGAAATGAACCAGTTTACAGTGCTGATAAAGTTATAGAAACAGTTCAGCGGCGCTCGTCCACTCTGCATCAGAGATCGCAATAAAAACACATTCAGGAGTTATACTGCTTCGAGGAGGCCCATACCAGAGAGTGTAATGAAATGGCATTGCGGATATGGCTTCGAGACTATACACTGGCACAGTCAAGATAGTACAAACTCGTGAAAGGCGGACGCGGAAGACGGCTGCATCTCGAACATTTATGCAGTCAATAGAACAGCAAGGTTTAAACGCTTATTTGGGAGCTCGCGTTCCGTCCTAGGCAATCGCCTGACAGCCTTTATAGCAGACTATTTATATACATCTGCACCACTATCGTGGTGTATACGCGGTCTTTGCGCTTCATTTATGGATTGTGGAATATCACAGCGGTTTCATCGATCCGATGTCCTTCCCGATGCCTCGAAAGCGAGAGTATCGTTAGTCTTGTGAACCACCAACAATAAGTCATGATTGATATCGATTGATTTCGGGCAATCTCGAAGAAGAGAACCGCTAGGAATCTGTCGGCATTGGTCTAGAGCTACGGTTATCGATTCCAATTTAGCTGTACCGCGAGGGGCACTCAAGTGTCAATCCACTTTGACAAATCCAACCCAAACGCCCTTGTCAAGGAGACTTTTCTTTGATACCTTCAAATTGTAAGTCGCTTAGCGACGTCTCCGACAGAATGGAATCAACTTCACCATTGAAGGCAGCAATTCTCGCAAGATCTCTCAGACTCGGCCCACAATCGCCTGGACTGGAAGAACGCCTCAATCGAAAGTGGAGAAATATTTGAGGTTGTAAATTTACGTTTCCCGGACTCAGCTACCCCCACTCGCCCAGAGCAGCTGACTTTAGTTTAGTTGGAAGAAAGGCTAGTATAGAGGGCGTTAATAAGTACCACATACCTAACTCAAATCCGATAGCGCTTAAATCCTAGAAATCTTAAAAGAAATCTCGCTAGAAGTCTTACTACTTATTGATATGATTAGAAACTTTCGTTCTATTCTAATTTTTATTAGTTCCTACGTCTTAGTTAAAGCTTTCGTCTCTCGGATACGGTTCGGATATGCAGTACTTGACGAGCCCCTCTATAGGGAGTAGAGGGTCCTCGTTTTCTGTCTGTTGCTAAAAATGGCTGCCTTCCACGAGTCGGCTTTCGGTTCGGCTCGGGCCGAAATTACTGTGGATAGGTTGATGACCTCATACTACAGGTGGCTTACCCCAACCTCCCGCTTACGTCTTGACAGTCTTTAACTCACCAAGGTTTTATTGCTATTGGTCTCCCATCAAAAAAATTCGATCGGATCTCAATTGTTATCGTAGGGTAGAGAATCAATAATAATACTGTGCTCCAATCAGCCTCAGCCTCAAGCTTTCGAGCAGCCAGTCATGACGAACGGTCGGAATGGTGATCATTCCATGTTTTCTCTTCTACGTCCTCGTCTGCAACCAGATCTTACTAAGCAGTTTTCGTATGGATGATTCAAAGAGGGTTTCAGCTCATATCGATTCAGCGACCAGAATGCATTCCACAAGTCCGCAACGAAGATCAAGGATGCAGCACAAACTATTCCTTTGTGCATACAACCCAGTGCGAGCCGCATGATCCAGGAGCAGCGTCGCATTGTGTGGGAGGCCTTGTCCGATACCACATAGAAGCGATGGAAAAGGGGGAATACCGGTCTGTAGACTGGGTTTATGGTATCCTGATTTGTTCTCGCGGACCGCTTCGGATGCGAATGATACATCCTTCACCAACCCTCAAGGATTTGTTGCTTGTCTGCGAGGTCGACATGGATTCTCTCGGTGTGTGGAGAAGGTTGTGCAACCAGCTCGCATGTCTGCATGCGCGTGAGACGCCAAAAAGTGGAAGTGCGCAGGTGCGGGAAGCGAGCCACCACGGGGAAGGTGATGGAAATGCGATCGGTAAGGTAAGAAACGCATACCTGGCGCGCGCGCAGAGGTTAATGTACCCTTGGAAACCAGTCTATTCATGCTTGTGTGCGCTTGGGAAATGATTTGTTTTGCGAGGCGGGTTTAAGTTGCGGCGGGCCGTTGCTTCAGCACGATGGACCGATCAAGTAAGTCGGCTCTCTGGTGGAATTCCGCGTTCCATCGTTTCGGAATAAAAAAGGTGTTTTCCGGATTCAGCGTTGACATCGATGAAACGAGCGGTGAGGTTACGGCCACCAAACCTGGGCGGCGGGGCACAGAAGTGGCTTGATACGATGTCCAAGAAGCCGTTCAAGCGGAGAAGGATGGGGGTTCCTGAGTAAATGAGCCACACGACTTGATCTCACCGGGGTGGAGAAGTCAACGCTTTCAGGGGAAGATTTCCTCTTGCAGCGTGGAGATTTTGTTGACCAATCTTAGCAGCACACGTCATGAGTGATACCTCCCTATCATCAGCAAGGATGGCTTGATGGAGGGACAGGCTCAATGTCTTGATTTTTTGTGGCATATGCTCTAGAGACTGAGAAGATCAGACCACTTCCTAATTCCATTCGGCAAGTGGGTGAGTCTATGGGATCTGGTCCACTGTGATTTTGTGGCTGTTCGCAGGGCGCATGGCGCAAGGCGCAAGGCAAGCCTATGAATTCTAATGCGAAGGAAACAGAAGCGCATCTCTGCTATGCATGGTGGTGAGAGTTGACGTCCTCGTGCTGAAAAGAGCCCAGCCCCTGAACTAAACTCCAACTACGACGAAGGGTTGCCCTACAGGGCGAAGTGGGTATACCGATGATTATCAGAGCTCCAGGTCAAGATTGGGAATCAGGGCTCTCCCCCTTCGAATTGTAGGTTCCAAGTCGCATTCCCTGCTAATTGACATGCAACCTAAGTGTCTGCTTTCTAATGCGCAGCATCGATTGAACGAGTTAATTCGCATGAGCATCTCGAATGTAAAGTGTAGGCGTCTACACTAGTGAGAAATTTATGCTGGTCAGAACCGTGCATAGGCAGCGACAGCGTTGGTAGCTTTTACACCTGCGTTTGCCGTTTTCTGTGCAATTTATGTCGCGCTTCTCCTTAGTAGGACGTTGGAAAGCCCATGTCGCCTCCCAAAATGGTCACAACCACAACAAGATCCGTGGCCTTGCATCCGAGCGTGTTTTTGTGCGAGCTAGACGCCGAAACAAGAGTTGCAGAGTTCCGCGCTGTCGGGTAAACATGCGGCAAGATTTCTTCGTGTCAAGTACAACGACCGGGGTACACACAGCATCAGTGGAGTCTGAGTTGGAATGAAGGGCGGTGATGGATCTTTTGTTGCGCAAAGTAAAGTTGAGGGCGTGCTCAGGGCGCGCTCATCGCAAGACATCTCGATGGGGGAGTTGAATAGTACGTGGCAGTCTACCATGAAGACTATAAAGAGAGGCATTCGAGTGCATCTAGTCCCTCGTTGTTTCCAACAGTATTCTCACCATCTCTGATATCCTATCCATTGGCTCCTGGACCTGCCTCTGCGCCAACATCCCTGAGAACTTTTGCAGGCCGCCGAGCAACTCGACTTTGGCGTTAGCGTTTCAAGAGAGAGCTATTGCACGGATACCAGCGATGGCAGCTATGCAAATAGAAAACATCCAATTAAGGGATAAATCGTGAGGGCTCCAAGGATACATGATTTACGGAGTCAACTTGCTGATACAACCATAGTTTGCTGCAGATAGGCTCTCAATTTGAGTCCGGGAGGATGACTGTCAATCGCCACCGCCATCTTGCGATAACGCCACAATGCCCCCGCCACTACGCAGTTCTCCAAGGGCATGCGCTCAACCGGACAGGTGTCACAGGAATACCAAGATTCTTAAGTGAAGGCCCCAACGAGCAGCACGCCGTGTTTGTTCGACCAGATACCGGAATGCCAAGCACATATCGACCGTGTTGTCACAGAGAATAGACATGGCTGAGAAGCAGGAGTTACGACCAACTTTGAAAGCGGGATATGGACGAGAAAGGGGCGTTGCTTGTCTGATACATGAATCGGACGTTTGGCGGTATGCCTGTCGCCATACGACGGATCCATTATATTCTCGACATTTTCGCACCTTAACAGAATGCTGTTTCAGTGCCTTTCCAAGTGTCTCAGCGTTGCAGGTTCCATTGATTTTGAAGTGCTTTGACTACAGGTGATGACCCTGTTTTGAGTCTCTCATCCCGGGGAAGGAAAGCGACGAAGCCTAGTGGCACTGGTTCAACGAGTCTCTGCAGAAAAAGACAACCAAGGCGGAGGGAGAGATAGTCTTGGCGTGGATCTCGAAGTGGCGGCCGTCAGGCGTGTTTTTCCCTGGCGTGGCCCGTTTTTCCACGCACACAAGGCTGGCGTTGGAGAGAGTGGCGTTCTGCTCTATGAGTAACGCACCGCAGTAGCTTCATCAATTCAGTGCCCTTCGATAAACGTTAATCACGAATAAACCTTACAGACTGGTGATCGATATCGATAAATTTCTAGCGAAAGAATTTCTGAACCTTGCTAGAAAATTATCAACACCGATCTTAAGTTGGCAAGTAGCGAATACAAAGCTGATCTCCTGGTTCCTGGAGGCTGGAAGAGGCACTGAATCGATGACAGTGACACACTCTGGATCCGCCTTGTAGTTCGGGAAGGACTATGGTCGATCCAGCGACTTGTTCCGCCGTCGATAAATCCAGAGGCGCCCACTCAGTGATGTGTAGTTGGTACTTGGCTGAAAGAGGGATGTAGTAGAAAACCATGTCACTATCCTCAAAGACACCGCCCCAAACCTCCATCTCGGTGTAAATAATGTGATTGACGCCCCGGTGGCTGGGTGGTTTCACACTATTTGGGCGACTCGCATAGGAGCGAGCGCGTGGAGTACAGCCTGTTATCAAGCCTTGCCAACGGTGTGCTTAAGAGGGAGGGCCATAACCGCTGAGCAGCTCTGAAAGTATCTTCAAGAATTTTTTTGCCATCGTATTCGACTTCCTCATGTCCAACTTCTCGGTCGCACACTCCAAGCTCTTCCTTTCCCGTCGATTGGCGGCCTTGTGATTTTGCGCTCCAGCGCATACCAAAGACGTCCAGGTCTACTTTCGATTCCACACAGCCCAATTATGCTGGATGCTCCTGGATTGATCCAGCGTAAGTGTGTCTTATTCTCCAACTCCGCCACGTCAGATCAGTCCACACATATGATTGACTGCGTGTACGGAATACGCCTCTACACATCCAGAGCAATCTTCCGGTCCCCTTTCCGATGGATTCCTGATGTACCGAATGCCATGATGTCCTTTGCTAAGATGCGTGTTTTTGTTGGCTTAAAACCGCTTTGCCGCTTATCACATCCACCGTTCACCACCGAGTCCCGTCTCTTTCTGATTTTGTCTCGCTTTGGTCCGAGATATGGTTTGCAAGCTGCTCAAAGAACGCTCGGAGACAGCACACGTCCTATTCGATGATCATGCGGCCAACCAGCTCTTTCATCCAAGGGTGTCCCCCACTTCAGCAAGTTCATCCTCCTTGATTTGAGCCAGCGGACATTTCGTCTTCGACCCGCGAGCAGGTTTTGATAATGCTCGGTAAAAGGCCTGAGGCTCCGGAATCTAACTTCCCAGTAATGATCCTAAAGCAGATCCGCGAGCTTGCAGCATCTCAAATGAAGGGTTGAAGTTGAGGTAAAGGATAGAGCGAGAGTGAGGGAATGCTCCCATGGCGTTCGCGGGGCGGCGGGAACGGCTTCAGAATGGTTCCATTCGGTTTGTACGCGACCGGCTCTTCAAGCTTGACTAGTAATGTTACAAAGCGTAAATCGCAGTGGACAAGTTAAATTCAAGATGGATGCTGTTGAACTCCTGGCAACAAGCACAAACCACTGCATGCTGGTCAGGAGGCTGCTCAGGGCATAGAACTATCGTAAGGCCACGAAAGCGGAGAGGATCGTCGAGACACCATGATGAAGAACAACATCAATTTATACTACCACACTACGTAGAATCTTACTCATCACCGAATGGAGTCAGCCGAACCACATCGGTTCTTCCTCGCCTGCTGAAGGGTCCCGAACAGTTCACTCCTCGAGAACCTACGAACTACTACTACCAAGAATCCTAGGTCAAGTACGAGGTTTATACGCGACAAGCCAATAAGAATTCACGATGACCGTCTTGCTCCTGTCAGCATTTTGGCCATTTATCAGATCTCTCTGGGAAAACCTCAGCTTATTCATTCCGCATCTCAAGGGGCGAATATTTCACGAGCATTATGTCGAAACCATTCTTAAAGTCGGTAACTTCGGAGTAACAGAAGATACCCTTCATGTCACTGGAACAAGTAGTTTACCGACGTCTTCTCTCGATCATCGCTTGCATTGTCACTGTCCTGCAGCCTAAGTCACGATCAGGCCTATCGAATCCAAAAACTACGAGGATTTCCCCCGAATCACGCCCTGGACATCTTCTCATCTGTGACGCAAGTACATGGCGCATAGATTGAGGTACGTAAGCCGCGATCTACGCGCTGTGAGGTCGCTAATTGATGTCGCTTCTTCCATTTCTACTCTCAAGCGATCGAGCTGAGACGTCGACTTAAGGAGCCTCGGTTTAGGACCAATGCCGATAGATTTCTGAAGACATGCATTGTAGGAATGAATAGAGAACCTTCGCTTTCTGCCGAATTTCACGGTTAAATTCTTACACGGAAGTTCTCTATAGAATATTAGTGCATTATTATAAAGAGTCGTGCAGAGCTCAAAGAAGTAACAGTCAAAACAATATAGGAAGTGTAGCTACTGCAGGTTTGAGTCTCGCCTTCGCGGGAAGCAACGCATCCCAGTGTATGCTTTGGACGTGGAATACGATTCCGGTACTACTAATAGGTGTTAGATCCTTATCAATGATTCCTTCATGGATATGACTAGAAAAACTATCCTCTGCAGTACACAGGAGTGCTGCTTGCGTTGCTGCGACAAATGACGACGATTCGCCCAAGATTCACCACGCTTCCGGGGATGATCAATAACATCTCACCACCGAGAACGCTCAGAAAGGATGAGATAGACATGGCGTCTTATGAGAAGTGGTGGCAGCGGTAGTTTGCCAGATATTGTGGTCTCATTACGGCCGTTCAAACGATGATCAAAAATACTCTGTACACGTCGATCAGTGTATTTGTTTGCTACGGCAACCATGGAATGTCACGCCTCTTCATATGGTTCGCGGCGCCTGTGAGATCAGCTTGTCCTGGTCGAGGTGGAGTGCAGCCCTCTCGCGTGACTTACTATGGTGTAGGCTTTACGGCTCCCTCCGATGGACTACTATATTGACTTCGCGAAAGGAGTTGTTGAGTTCCGGAACGCTGCGCACTGCGTTGATGATTTTATTTTTAAAGGTACGGTCTCCAATGTTTGGGGAAAACAAGATCTTCTATGTATCGTCTACTGAACGAGTTTGCATACTTGGAACAGTCAGAGCTCTTGTCTTGGCGTGTGTATTCATAGCCGGGCATCTTCACCTTTTCCTAGTCCTGCCCAAAATTTTGGAGAGTATCGTGCGACAAACGAAGAAGCAACTGCCAGTCAACACAAGCCACAGACAAGTAATCGCTCTTCCGATCAGAGTAGTTCACTGCGCATGAAGATTGCATGAAGATTGTTGTTCCCCGCCGGAAAGGTGGATAGCCGGTCGAGCACTCCTCGGTATGAACGCTAACAGCAGGAGTTTAGACGAGGTTCAATGAGACGGATCTCCAGCATCACCCAGTCTTGCGATATCGATCTCTCCTTGTTGGAGTAGTGATCTGTCCGAGCGATCGTCCGGACTCACAGACAGATGCGAAGTTGATCGGGTGTCTCCATTCGTTAGACTGTGGCTCAGCTCCTTCAAATGGTTCGGAGATGTGGCCCATCTGGCATCTACTCGATGTGGCAAGTCACAAAGTTTTTGCTGTCGAAGCCTTGCTAAAAGATATAGATATAGTAGAAATACGATAATCTTGCGACCTATTCTCGGTCCGCAAACCATTCAAACGCTGTAAAACATGGAATGGCCGTGGTCTTACATATTATGCTTGCTGGCGTGGAGGTTTCCCTCGGAAATTGCAGGTAGTTCTTGGATGTGTCAGAGAAAATATTTCTTGAAGGCATGAATCTTCCATGCCTGGAAACTCAGTCAAGAGGTATAAGAAAGACTGGAAAATGGCTAAAATCCCGCCTGCAGACTAGATCAAAGCAATATACGTGCCTACTTCCTGCAGTGTCCACGTTCTCGTGTGGCGATTGTTTTGCCCATAAGGCACCCTTGAAGCAATCGCAGGGTGGCGGGATACACAGTACTGTGTACTCTGATACTGTAGTATATCCAGATGATGTGACCAGGTTACACGAAGGCTGGAACGGCTTTGGAAGACATTTAGATTAATGATATATTGCTATACTGTGCATACTCCGTACTATGCAAGATGTGCGTCTGACTTGACCTGTCAAAAAGGAGCCTGGGATTCGGGATGCAGGGAAGCAAGGCGGAGAAAACTCATGGACCACTCATCTGTTCTACCGTCCAAGTTACGATACGGGTGCCTTGAATTCGAGAGGTAAGGCATTATTTGGTGGAAGATATCCTGAGGTTTTCGGCTCTTCCGAAGCCGAGTTCCCTCCGCAAGGACATCCAAGACGAACCCACCAACATCATCCATCATCAAAATTCAACTACTACACCATTGCTTGGACGCCATCATCAATAACTTGGCCTATTTCACTTCTACGTCAACTCGGATCTTGCTCTCAATCATCAGACTGCAGCCATCCTGCTGCGCCTGCGCGTCCACTGCACGCTCAACACCGCGACACACCTTATAATACAGCCGGCGAGTTCTGAGCAACCGCCATCAATGCAGAGAATTGCCTCGTAACCAAGGCAGCGGTGAGTGACAGGAACTTGCCTGGTCCTCATGTTCATGGGACCCGTGGTCAATCATGGACGGCAATGCTGGCTGTTTAATATATGTTCCTGGAGCGGTGAAGTTTCTTTGGCCTGTCAGGCACGTTTCATATCAATGCTTCCACCCGGGCGGACTCAGATCTCAGCGGGTCGATGGTCATTCTCACAGGTTTAACAGAATGATATTTTTGTCTACTATCGATACCGCAAAGATTGGCGCTTAGGGCCTGCAAGATGTCATTTCCGGCCTGGGAGCTGGCAGGCTGTGGTGAGCGAGTGGGAATCCAAAGTTCACGTCCAATTTCCCAGCTGAACCGGGCAGGATTCGACAAATTAATAACTCTTGATTGCTAGCTTGGTTCAAACCCTTTGGGCACCTGTGGGCCATTTTGTTCTCTAATCGCTCCTCCTCGCTCACCATACACTCCTTTGTCGGAACACATCAGCTTCAGCCCTTTGGAAACTTCTTTCCTTGACACTCTTTTCATGCCGACGTTCGCCAATGCTTTGGACTATCATATCTCTCTTTTAGAAAACCCGCATTAGCCAAGACCCTGGTACTGTGTACTCGCAACGTAAAGTTCCATCTCTTTGATAGAGTCCAAAAGCCACTCTTTTCTGGTTGCACTCGAAGGGACATCGACACAATTCCTCTGATAGTGGAAGCACTGTCTTAAGTTCAGTCAAATCGAACAGTGTCAATCCCAAACCCAGCCTTTTCACGACTGGCGAATTGATCTGAGGATTTCCGGTACCAGAGTGTGTCGTTGGATCAAGAATGAGACTCATTCTACCTGTGCTGGCCGCAACTGTAGGCACAGCCGTGGCCTACTCTCATGTGCACCATAGACATGCTCACGCCCATGGTAAGAGGGACACTACCACCACGGAGATTTCGGTGACAGTACTTGAGTGCTGGCTCGAAGGCCATGCCATTTCAGAACAGGAATGCAAAGAAGGAATTGCGAATGGAACTTTGAGATGGGAAGACGACGCAAGTGGAACGGTGTATGTTGCGCCACCTGCAACGACTTTGGTGGTAGGTTAACTGCTCCTTTATGTGGACAGCGGGATGTTGACCGAATTAGATAAAAAAACCATCGCCCCCACCTCCAGCAGCTCCAGCACCTGTCGCGCCACCTCCAGCGCCTGTTGCCCCGATCATCCCGCCTCCGGCCCCTGAGGCCGCGCCTACTATGGCATCTCCGCCACCTCCTGGTAAGTTATGATTCCTTTGTTCGCGCAAGCGGACTATGTATCCTTGAACTCCTCACTTTGGCTTCATGAAAGTGACACAAGGTGTGCTCTATCGTCTGTAATTGCCAGATGTTGCACGCAGATGTTTCCTCTACTTGAGCTGGCGGTGACGAGCGAGCACTGTGCTTTTCATCACCGTAGTGGCATTATGCAAATGATTTGGCTTTACAAACAATTGCTTGAAAGCAGTTGGCATCATATTATTAGTCCTGCTGTGGCAATAAGTTTTGGCAATGAGTCTCAACGAGTTAGGTTCTCGAAAAGCCACCAAGTTTAGCAGACATATTGCGCTACCCTTTTCTTCCCAGAGCAATCAGGCATACCATTTCACAGAGTGCTAATACTGAATTTACTAGGCCCTCCACCACCGGCGCCTGTTGTCGAGGAACCAGCGCCACCTCCACCTGCCCCTGTTGTCGAGAAGCCAGCGCCTCCTCCACCTGCCCCTGTTGTCGAGAAGCCAGCGCCCCCACCCACTCCCGTTCCTGCTCCCGTGCCTCCTCCAGTTACCGCTCCCGAGCCTGTCCCCCAGATTCTGGCCCCAGCTCCAGCCTCGCCTGCTCGTAAGCCTGATGTCAAGCCTGCTGTATTGGCGCAAGAAGGCCCAGGAAAGTACGAGTCTACTGGCGATGACGTTCCTTTTCCGGATGGCGAGCTCTCCTGTTCCGACTTCCCGTGGCAGTACGGAGCATTGCCATGTCCTTGGCTTAATCTAGGAGGATGGAGCTCCGTACAAAAGCCTCAACGTTTCCTGCCTCACGGCGTATCCGACATTTTGAGCGTCACTCGAGGTCAATGTGAAGGCGAAAATTGCTGCCTCGAAGGCTCATACTGCTCATACGCCTGCGGAGAAGGACTGCTGAAGTGGCAATGGCCCTTGATACAAGGCGCAGAGGGCCAATCACTTGGGGGCGTTTTATGTCGCAATGGCAAATTATGGCTCACTAACCCCAGCGTACCTACTTTGTGCGCGCCTGGTAACAATAAAGTTAAGGTTGTCGTGAAGAACAAACTCAGCCAAAACGTCGCTGTCTGCCGTACAAATTATCCTGGTAAGTGCTCTGAGATACCATTTCTGAGGACTGAAGTTAATTTCCGGGTTAGGGGATGAAAAGATGTCCGTTCCCCTCGACGTTCGCCCAGGGAAAACCCGTAAACTAGCTGTACCGGACGCAGCCAAATTCTGGAAGACAAGATCTGGAGCAGGCACTTCCGCTCAATACTACATCAACATGCCAGGTTACTCAGTGGAAGAGGCTTGTGTCTGGGGCAAACCAGGTGACGACTTCGGTAACTATGCGCCTGCCAATCTCGGTGTCGGAATTGACAAGGGAGTCGCCTATGTCTCCTTGTTCAAGAACTATCCATCTCAACAAAGTGCCACTCTGCCGTATACTATAACTATCGAAGGTGGAAGCATACCTTGTCGGTACAGGAATGGACAGTACTGTACTGGAGAGGATTACAGCCATTGCAAATCGGAAGGAAATGCCGGTTGTACGGTCGCTGCCAGTAGCGGCACCATCACTTTCACGCTTTCCGACTAATGGCTTGTACATCGCCGCCAACTTTTTCGTTCAGGCATCTTGCCTGCCCCCTTTTTAGATATCCCACCCATATCTAGTTGTATGCATTATGTTATTACCTCTCTTCCTTTTCGACCTCGTCGGACGGCATCTTGTTGTAGTTTTTAGTTGGGAATGTGTGTCTTGTGAGAAGACTCTGGCTTGTTTTGATGGATTATGTCGGAATGAACAATGATGGAGAGAATACATGTCTGGTATTACCTTTGGGTCCTGCTCGCAGCGGATTTTCTTGTGCCGCCGGCCGGACCCGCTTGTACATGATAGTAAGAGTACCTCAGCCTCAAAGAATGTCAAAAAAACAATTAATAACCCCGCGATAATCACTTCAGACGAGCAGACCCGCCATGTAAATCTGGTGTTTGACAAATCGCCTAGAGCTGTAGAAGAGTTTGTCAGCTCCTGTTATTCTTTCCAATTCAACTCGCCAAGAACCCGCACTCATCTCGTATCCAATTATAAATTAGTATTACATCATCTCAAAAGCCGACCCAAGAATTATTTCGCTGCCAGCAGCCTCATATCTCAGGTACAATTCAAGCAGCATCCCTCTCCAGAATAAAATACTCCCCTTCCACCTCATTAAACACCGTCTCAAACCCAAACCCAGGCAACTCGTCCACAAACGCCGCAAACCTCCTCCGACATCTCCTAGCGAGAAACCCCCATTCCGCATTCCGACATAGGATCTTCAGATTCCGATCCGCGCTGCGGAAGTAATCGGTCAATCCCGATCTCATCTCCCCGGCCGCCGTTACATGATGGGGAAAAGAGATGATCCAGAGTGTCTGCGTATTAAGAGCGATATCTTCCCGGCTCCGGCGGTCGTGGTAGGGTGGTGTAGGGGGAAGAGGGAGGGATTGACAAAGCGTGGAGACGGCGGCGGATGTTTGGGCGGCTAGACGACGGTGTTCTTGTGTTGTGGGGATGGGCATCGTGATCGCTTCGTGATTTTGTTGGATCTGATGGAGACCCGGTCGGGCGCCGAGGAGACCTCTCGCCATGTTTCGGAATGTTTCTTGGATTTGCCGGCAGAAGTGGGCGTATGCTTGGTGGTCTTCGCGCGTTGGCCTTTGGGTTTCGGGTTGGGAAGAGGAGCGGATGGGACTTGGTGAGGGTGCGAGGAATTCTGGGTATTGGGTGTATGGTTGAGGGGTGTAGATATTGGTTGGACTTGGTGAGGGGATAGTGTATCCTAGAGCGGATGGTGGTCTCATGAGGAGGCTTGAATTTGATGGAGTGGGACTTGATGATGAGACACTAAGTCCGTAAGATTGTGTTGACGCAGTTGTGGATGGTGGTCTCATTGAGTTTGATGATCGGCGGTCAGATGAACTCGAACCAGCAAGATTCATCGAAGGTGCGCTATAACTTAGGTTTTGGGAGAATGGTAGTTGTTGCCTAGGCGTACTAAGACTAGATGCAGCTGGAACGGCAATTGGTGAAGGTGCAATGGAGCGTGGTGTATTTGGTGTTCGTGACGATTGAGAAGCTTTTCGAGACTGCGACATGATTAAAAATTATTATGGTTGGGATAAGTTCTGGTAGAGCAAGCTCAATACCTAGACTTCTTATTAGCTGTATGGCTGGCCTCGAAAATGAGGTTGTTGGCCTGGACAGCTTTTGTATATTGTGTAACCATGCTTTCCTGACTTTGTAATCCCGTTTTCGTCCGAGGCTCTGCTTTCGTGTTTTAATCCGAGTGTTGCGTACATGATTTGGTTGAGATCTAGTGAGGCTGGCTTCGTAGAGTTCTTTCACACATGTTCAGCCTTTGTCAGCTCGACGACTCTGCATCCGGAAGTTTTGGTTGCGCTTCTGTCCTAAAGGCAAAGAGAAAAGCAGTCCAAACAAGTCGTCCTAGATCAGATGTCATCCACCGGTGCACAACTACTCGCAATGGTTTGCTTTTAGAAGGTATGCGGCGAAGATAATACCTTGAACGGGCGCACCCCAGAGTCAATGTTGCTTTGATTCAAAGGAAGGATTACGAAAGCGTGCACGCTTGCAGCTTAAAAAAAGAGTCGAGGTGAATCACAATGGGAAGATCAAATTTGTCTCTTAAGGCAATGAGTTTTCGATAGAAAGAACTATCAAGACTTCATCTAGATCCAAATTGAGCTGAGCTGAGGCTTCTGCGCTTTGATCATAGTTCTCAGGAATGGGAGCGGAAACGAAAGGATGAACTGGCCATTGGCGCTGCAAGCTTGCAAGTAGATTTCGCCAATTCATATCCTTGTCATTTAGTGATGTATCATTAAAGACCCTATGCCCTTCCTTCGTTTTCAGAAAGGAACAATCTGTAGCATCTGAGTTTCGAAGCTAGTCAAGGCGGCGAGCTTCGTTTCGAAAGTCTAACTGAGGAACAGAAGTTAGCGATTTTTCAGGATACGTAATGGAACGAGGAGCGCCGACCGTTTGGCTGAATCTTCCAACTAACAAGGAAAGCAACAAAGAACATGGCCGTCAGGATCAGGAAGTAGGCTTGGGGAAAAACAGCCACCGTCGCCGCATAAATCCCAGTGAATAGAATCGGACCCAACACCCGACCAGCCGCGTGCAATAATCCCATTGCACCCAACAATTGCCCAACTTGCTCTTTTGGAACGTGCTTGGTGAGTGCAGCTTGCATCGACGGCGATGCAATTCCACCTATACCTGCGATGGCCCCGGAGAGGAGAAATTGGGTTCCATTTTGGGAAAGAGCGTAACCCAGGAAGCCAAGTGTGTCCGCCAATATGGCGACTCGAATGACAGTTAATTCAAAGTTGTCTGTGCCTTCGGGGCCATAAGGTTCGCTTGACGTGGTCGGGAGGCCGTGTCTGCGTTGCTGGCGGTTACGATACCAGTTCGTGATGGCAGGCAAGAATATGAGCAAGCAAGAGACCCGGCTGCTGTTTATAATAGACACGAATTTCGACTGCTCCCATTGGTCCCATCCGAATGCGTAATTCGAATACAGCAGAATCACAATTGCTGCTCCCATACCCACCCCAAAAACAATTGTGTCAGTTGAGGCAAGGAGCATGAGGTTACGCCGAACGGCAGGAGGGGCTCCTGGTGCGTACAAAATTTCCAAAGGCTCGAGTATATTGAACGATTGAAGTTTGCGCAGTGGGCTGGTGATTGGTCTAGAATCAACGGCGTCGCGGTACTTCTGTCGCGCCGTCATTTGGCGGGCTTTTGGAACCGATTCTGGAATAACAAAGATGAGCATGAGAATAAAGATGAAATGGCAAGCAGATGCCAAGTAAAACATCGTGATCACGTCGCCGGTGACCTTGATGATGTAGCCTGCTATGATCGGGCCGAGAGCTATTCCAGTAAATAAACAGCCATGGAAATAGCCGAAGACTACATTTCGTTTACTTGCAGGAGTCACGTCTGAAGCGCTGATAGAATATTAGTATGCAGGAGACTGAAGTTAGGGCCTTCGGAGACAAGGGCCGTGCTTACTAGGAATGAGACACTGCCATAGCAGCGATGAAAGAGCCTCCCAGTCCGTCGAATGCAGAACCAACGAGAATCCAATACACCGAGACTGTATCAGGAAACTGCGCAGCAAAGATAGTAATGATCTCGTTGATGATCATCCCCAGATTTATCCAAACAATCATAGGAAGACGGCCATACCGATCTGACATCTCGCCAATTTTAGGAGCTATGATTGCCGCCATTGATCCTGATATGACAGACATGCTCAATTTGAAAAAAGAAACCTTAGACTGGATCGCAGGGACGCGACACCTTTTCTCAGTTAGTCAATTCTCAATTCTAATTCATCCAGGCTTGAAGATGAATACCTTTCATCAAGTGTTGAAGAAAAAATATAATGCGGGTTCACGCTTGACTCCTCTATCAAATACTCGTGACAGATGAGGGATAATACAAGATTTACTGTCAGATTTCAGCTTGTATAATGTGGTACAGTGTTCAGAATTCCAGCTTTACCTTTCGGAACAATAACTCCACCAAAAGCCAAGGCAGACAAGGCAAACGGCACCAAAAGCCAGTAGACCTAGCCTTGTTAGAGTGGAGGCAATGAATGATAGCCGGATTGACGTACAGAAGGCCTCGTGTACCATGGGAGTCTTTCCAATGACACAGGGTCCAGGAAACAATCAAGATCCCCTTCAGTGCTGCCAAATCCGTGGTGCAAGAGTTGGGACTCCTCTCCTTCATCGTATCGCCGATGATTGGTGCTGCCTTTTTCGGAATCGATGTCTTCGACGGCCAGGACTATCTGGGAATCCTTCAACTTGGTCATTGAGAATACAGTTGTTTTAAGCAAAGCTCAGCGTTCTGGAGAAGGCCCCTGAAAGGACAGATTGGGGAGATTGGGCATTTGAATGAGCTGAATGCTCGAGAATGCTTCGTTGTGGTGTTGAGATGGAGGATAGCCAAGTCCAATCTGCTGCTGATAGTTGTTCAACTGTTTGAAAACAAGGTGAAATCCCGTTCACCTCGCGCGCTAGAGGTGCTCGACGTGTCAAAGAACTGATATCAGGCTGGAGGTCGATACTGAAATGACGCGTCGAGCGGTGGCTTCATGCCCCTGAAATATGCGGACAGCGGGCAGATTGCTCTTATTTATGGCTGACAAATACCCGCTGAGGCACCTCTCAGGCATATTTTGTGGCAGATCGCTTCGTTTCGCATCGCGATTTGAAAACCAAAAACCCACACCCCACGCATCGTCAGTAATGAAATATACACCCTTCGTCGGACACCACCTCCGCTAGCAAAACGAAGTACCACAGTGAGTGCTCAATATTACTTCCTTGCAAATATCCTGGTTACGTGTGGACTTTCGTCAACGAGCTTCAAGCTGTTATACTCTCGAGCTATTCAAGAGACTATAAGTTTAGATCTAAGGCTATAGAATTCTGACATCTCGAGCACCGCAGAATACCGGAAGCTACTTTTATATCCAAAAACACATAAACCACAGGAGTGAGTATGCCTCTTGCCGTCCGAGCAACGTAAGAAGATTCCGAGGCCACAAGCTATGTGGACGTCTTTATTCTCGCTCATAAATCTGGTGTTTCTACCTTGTGCGAACGCGCTAAACCCAATATCACACGTACGATCGATTTCACAAACACCAATCCGGAACATAATGATTTATGGAGACACAAATTTATACGTCCTGAAAAAATTCGCCGCAGGTTCTGCGAGTCCGAAGGCCCCAAGGGAGCTCCAAGGGGGTCATGGCTTTGCAGATCTCATGCTTACAATTCCCGAGTTTGTAAAGGATGTCGCCGAATATCTCTGCGTTGTACGAGTTCGTGAGAATCTCCATCCTGCGATAGTTAAAGAGTCTCCAGAGCTCTGGAAGAAGTTTCCGCAAGAGACTTCTGGAACGGGTGACGGGGCGAAAATTAATGAAACTGCAGTCGAAGAGTCTTTGGATTGGACCATACAATTTGGTAATTTCGAAGAAAGTAAGGGGCCTGGTTATAAACTCCTCAAGCGCAAAGCAATGGGGATCTATGGCCAAAGCACTCTGTAGACGCGATGCTCTATTGCTAACGACATTTCTGAAGAATCTGACGAGCAGCGACGACTCGTCTGATTTGGACTCTAGATAGAAATCAAGACGACGGCACAATCGATCTAGCAAGCAGGCGCTGACAACCACTAAGGCACTTGGTGACGGCTGAAAGCCTGGTGACCTTCATAGAAGTGAGGAAACTGGAAACACACCAACTGGTGGTACGAAGATCATGTAGCTAGTTCCTGTCAGACATGCCAAATTAGATAGTTTTCGATCAAGCCTGATGAGATACAGTGCTGGTTGCTGTTTTCGACACGAGTCATTGGTGGAGACAAAGAATGCCAAAGGGTTACGCCTGAGACAAGTCCAAGACATCCGGGATCTCGGTCGTCAATTTCATGCTGGAGTCTAGAAATTCAATTATCATGTTTCTTAGAAGATGCTGACTCAACGTGAGATGCGCGCCCAAAATTTCATTTCAGGGGATCCTGATATGGCAGAGGCGAGATGGTATTTATCTCGTTGGTCTGGAGACTAGAGCTCACGATCCGTCACAAAGAAAAAAGCAAAATGGGCTCTCCATGGTCAAGTATCTGTGCGGAGATTTATAGTGCGTAAGTTTTTGTTTCGAGGTATCCGTGCATAAAGGAGTTAAACACTCTAGCAAGCAAAGACGAGTTTGATTCTTTTCTAGGTGTCCAAGGCAAGGAGGAATTGGAAAGAATCGAGCATCAGTCTCAAGAAATCTGAAGCTCACGAGACAGGAAGCGTATGCGAAAAAAGCCCAGAAGACCTGATGTACAAAGAGAATGGCGAGCCTCATGGAATGATAGGATGGGATTGTGCATCAAAGACAGTGGAACTCCGGAGAGGCTAGTTGGTGACAGGTCGGGAAGTGATCCGGTTGTCGTCGGGCTCTTCTACCGAATCTCACCTCCTGGATGGGTAGCGGGGACCGGGTCGTCGGGATGGTCATGACAGATCCTCACCCAGACTATGAAGCTTCTTCCAACTTCATATTGCTCGCTCATCCACCGACGAACCCTTCATCTCGTCTGCTGCTTCAAACAAAACTCTCTGTACTGTCGTCAACAAATACCCTCACCAACACACAGACGATGGCTGTTATTAGATTACTCTGCTTATTCATTCGTCAAACCCTTGAAAGACATAAAAGAGATTGGAACAACTTACGTTGACGACCAATATCCCAACCTCCAAAGGATGCTCATCTTTGACGTCGTGTCTGCTTCCTATTCGATGCCCGTATGCCCCAGGCATCAAGCTGCTAGTCATTGGCGGATACGGTGAGCGACGGGGGATGTCATGGAACGTGGTGAAGTAAAACGAGTTCCCAATGCCCGCTATCGCTGACAACTTCTATAACTCTAAACAGAACACCAACGAATGCTTCGGCCCAAACTTGGATATTCTTGACGCCTTGAAATACACCTTGACAACCCCTCCATTTTTGCAGCTCGCCCCAACCCAATCACGTCGATGAGGCATGACCAATACTACCTACTAGCATGCACACACTCTATATGAATCACGCACCTGTATCGTGACACGAGGCAACCACTGCATCACCTTTTCCGACCCCAAACAACGTATCTGGATACATCAGTAGGCCACCAAAGGACTGGACAAGAGATTGAACTGACAGCTCAATGTAAAGCTTTAGACTAATGTCTCTAGCTTCCTGTTTTGCAGCGGCGGTCAACCAGCTTACTTGCTCCTTTGTCCATGCTCCAGCAGCGGACAGGTGGTTCTGTTTGCTCATCAGTGCTCACCAACATGACTCGAAGAAAGAGGGGTGGGTTCTCCTACCACATACGTGAAGGGCCAAATGGCGTGAGAGTCCAACATTGCGTCGATGTTGCTCACATTATGGATGCCAATATTGTTCATCGTGGAGTCTAGCAGGACGGTTGGTCAGCCCAAACCAGCGAGAGACGCACCCGAGAAAAGCATCTAATTTGGTTGGACCATGATACACTTCTGTCTACTTGGACAGTCTCATACCTACCGCTTAGAGGTTCTTTCCAACTCCAGCATTCGCGTCAAGTAGGCAAATTTGGCTTACCTGGATGCCAGCCGCCGATGGGGACACGAAACACATGCTCCCTCACATCATGCAGCCCAGCTTCGACCAACTGTCGCTTGAGATTCCTGGCCACCCTCGGATCACGTCCCAAAGCTTCCTGGGCTCCTCTGTACAATGTGCCCCACTTGTGTAATGCATGGTCCTCAGTCAACCGACCGTTGTCGGATTGAATGTTGTAATAGTACTCGGCGACTTGTAGCCAGCCATGCCGGCATAGCAACTTCGAGAGATCCCGGACATAGTTACGCCACCGACTGCGAGTAATACCAGGTCCGACGCATCGCGAGTGTATGAGGTCGTAGTAATGTCTCTCATATGTTCCAGCAAGAGTGTCGTTGAGATTCCATATTTGTTGCTCAAGGTTGTCAGAACTCTCTGGTAGGACCGCTGGGTAGATGTCGATGGCTGTCACCTGAATGCTTGTTAGTTAGTAGGACGATTACTAATGCTACTACAGAAAATTTGTGCTTTGGAAGCGCTGCCTTCAAAGCACATTCCTCGTGGCTGTATCATCGATCCTGCTAAGCGGTGAGCTTGGTCAGTGGGACGATGACTCTGGCGAGCTGCTAGCAACAATGTCGCAATAGACTCCCAACGTACTTGGCTGGATTCGAAATACTCCGCCACCGCACAAGCCCAATTGCCGAAGCCAGCTCCGCAGTCCAAAATTCGCATGGGGTATTCCACTGGCGGGAGGAATAATTTTCTTCCCATGAGGTCGAAAAATATCTGATGTTGAAGCGTAAGTCTGTCTTCCTCGTGCTAGTAGAAGTTTAGCTTTTAGACTTTAGAATCTAACCTCGCGCTGAAGTCTCATCTTTCCACCCTTTGCGACATGAAGTGATTGAAGGGGGCGAACAGACGTACCTCATCCACCGGTACGAAGTAGATTCTCCGATCAATGGCCGCCTTCTGAAATTGGCGATCGTGGATGTCTACCAATTCCAGAAAGTCTGGCATCGATTCTGCCATTTTCTGTGATGTCCCGACGATCTGGTTCCTGGTGCAGAGAGATGGTTTGGATTAGCAGCAACGAAAACGATGTGGTACAAGAGATGAAGGATTTCTCCCTGAATATCTTTGAACGGTTGCCAAACTCATCGGAGAGCAGTCGCCACCGAAAAGAAAACCACGCAGCAAGGGTTACAAGCATGAGACTTCGAGTAGCCCATAAGTAGACATGCTTTCTAGGAAACCTGAAGCTTCGAACCATCAGATACCAGCTGCGGGGTTGGCCTGATCGCAGATCCGCCAACTTACAAATCAGGCTCTGTTGACTGAAGTAACAAGCGACCTGTCTCGTGTTCACCTACGCGTGGAATTGTTCACTCCGAAACCTGTCGATCGTGCCTGATGATGGTAATTCCGCGAGACTAGCCGGTGGGACAACCATCCCGAATACCAAGACTACCACGCTTCATTTTGCAGAATACACGGGCCGGGACGAGTTGCTACTGTGTATGGAAGCCAGATCTTCACCTCTCTAATTATGGCTTACAGCCTTACTCTAGGACACGAGATGTTGCGACCTCTCTTTCGAAGTGTTGGTAAAAATATAACGGTACCCACTGCTTCGCTCCAGGATCAGGTCTTTCCAGCCGGAGGGGGATTATCTCGACAGCATGACGTGGAGAGACATAGATCTCATGCAGATGTCCCGAAAGTTCGAAACCATGCCTCCCACCGATGGACACGTTGCATATCCTGGCTGCCGAAAACGGTGGTTGATCCACACTTCCGGGATTCGCACAGTCACTTCTCGTTGTCCGGCAGGATTGCATGTCCTCTTGGTTCAAACTCTCGTTCGCTATCACACTGCTCGAAGCCAGAGACGACGCCCTGATAGCTCAGGTTTCTGGAAGGGGGCCTGTCGAGTTGCTCGTCGGGAATGTGCCTTCAACCCGGGAAATCTCTGGTTTCCCAACATTCTGTCTTGACGGGCACTCCCGCTCATGCACATGAGACCATGTTGACCGTGTCTTCGGAAGTCTTGTGCAACACTCGAGGAGCTACGTCAATGTGGCATTGTGGCGGGTATTGACTACTGGCGATGGAGTTATGCGACCGAGATAGCGCGATAGGCGTCGATTATTACCCTGGTCCCGTCACTAGCCATCGCATACGGTAATTACCTACCCTAGTCCCGTTACTAGCCATCACATACGGTAACTACCTACCCTAGTCCCGTCACTAGCCATCGCCCGCTTCCACCTGGCGCCGTCTTTCCACCCGCACGTGGCTGAAGGCAGAATCAGGTCATTCGGACTGCAGAGAATTGAAATTGCTACTCTGACAGAGCAACGTACATAGTACATACCTGCGGGCTGCTCAACGAGGTACTGCTCTTTCTCGAACGACCAGTACACAATGTCAGCAAAGGCCGTTTTCATCGCTCAAGGTCCCAGACTCGGTACCACGGGTCGACGATGAGTACCGCCACGTATGTGACGGACCGTTATACGTTACTGCAACCGATCCTCGCTGAGACGATCCTCTCCACTGAATATGGACGACCCGCACTCCATGTCCATGTTGAGCCGTTGACGAAAGCTTTCTCCGCGCGGGTGAGACTTCACCGCTAGAAGGCCAAGGCTTTTTTGTTTGCGAGAACAACATTCCCGAGGAGAGAACAGTAATGCCAAGGGCGGAGGTGACCAGATTGCCAACCGTGGTCGCGGAGGAATGAAAACGTCTTCATACAATTGACTCGATCGGGCTTCGGCTGATCCGTCCATGACTCGTCGCCAATCATCTAGAATATCCGGTGGAAAATCTCCAACAAACAAATACCACAGAACAACACCATCTCGACAACAAATCGGACAAATAATTAATGGCACTTGGAGGACTTGATCTAATACTTACAAGGTTGCCTACCGCAATGACACTCGTTCTCACTGGTGAGCGGATGATCAGGAGTAAGTCGCGATAAGCCGACCCAAGATCTATCTCCAGCCAGCATGATGGAAACTTCAATCTTACTGCCTTTACTTCAGGAATGCGCACCCCAAGATGATTCCTCCTCATCCCTGCACCACGATCCTCTATCTAGAAGCTCGAACGTCAATATGCATGTCATGCACCGTCAAGCGCTCATACACTCCATAGCAACTGGCCACCCATCTTGTCTAGCTACACAAACTCAAACCACTCGATCGACTCTTAGGTTATCAGTGTCGGTTTCTCACTATACCGGCCCATACGATCAGTTTACAGAGGATTCCCGTGCAGCTGGGAGATGTACTGCGTAAAGAACTGTGGCACCATATATCCGACAATAGCCACCGACCGTCCCAAATTCGATCCCACACTGTATCGACGAAGCGTTATCTCTCTTTATTTGGAAGGACATTTTCGGGCCAAATTTATGGGAGTCTTTCTGAAACTGAAAGAACACGAAGCTGATGCGTTAAGAGTGGTCCAATTGGGCCTGGGACTCGATTGCTTTCGACAGCAGCGTCAGATCCATATGGCTCTACGAATCGGGGTACTCAAGAAGTATCTCGACTCGCACCCTAACTAGCAGTCTATCCTCCTAAACTCAGTACAATGCCTTGACTTCAAGGGACTTCTTATCTGTTCGAATGAAAAGTCGGCTCAGTGGAAATACATGTCCAGAGTGGTAGACTTCAGAATATAACCGGAAAGTAAGACACCATGACCCATCGATTCTTCAATGCCGCTTAATGCTGCGTGCTCAATTTTACAATATGTGTCATTTAGGATTTTCCATCAATCACATCAACAGCCAGCGCACTCATTCGCCATCCGCCTCCACCCATTAAACCTTCATTTCTCGACGCCATCAAAGCCTGCAATACCATAACCACGCTTCCATACGCCCCTGAACAAAATGGTATTCTGCAACACAGTCCGTCTGTTTTTATCTTGATGCGAAACATAGGATATGAGATCAGATGCTAATGGGACTGCTTGCTAATGCCTCTTGGTGGTTCCAAAATTCCCGTCGGAATCGCCAGTGCTCAAAGCCATTATTGCATAATTTCACAACCAAGATCCTTGTCCATGCGACCAAGGCTGAGGCAACTCCGCTTGTTAATACATCTGCTCTTCTTGCTCATCCAAACATGAGTTGCACAGGCTGTCAGCGGTCGTATTCTGCTCTCTTGGAACCCAGACGTAGTCAACGGTTCCCATCTGCAGAACTTCATCATCAAGTTCAGACGCTTCCTCGATGAGGTCGCGATTTGCCACCTTCGTTCCGTTGGCATTCCGAAAGTTGTTTCGTTGCCAATTGGTGATCCAGTGTCTCATACAACCGATAACGTACTGCGAGTCGGTGTAGATTGTCACCTTGGGCCAAGCATTATTTGGTAGCGTGCCCGCCTTCTCGATGACTTTCTCCAGAGCCAAAATGACAGCGGAAAGCTCTGCACGCTGACTTGTTGGATTGCATTCGTAGCGTCCACGCGGCAATCGCCATGTGCAACACTCGCCCCATCCTCCTGTCTGCCTCCTGAAACAAGCAGCAGCAGCACCGATAGCCCAATCCTGGCCATTGTACCTGCAACCGCCGTCTATGTTGACTTTCATCCTGTAGAACATGTTGAGAAGAGAGGGTATGAAGCACCGGAAGGATCTGAGTTTGTGGATTCGCGGTGGTCACGGCACTGGATTCTTCTGACGAGCGCTGAGAGAAGAGAAGATAAGTAAGCTAAAAGGAAACTACTGAATGCAAAAGAACTTTACCGATACTCGATGTTCACTCAAGCTGTAGATGGAGTGCTCGGTGTTTGAAGGACAAATGGAGAGCTGCGTAGACAAACGTTCTTTCTTTTAACCTTGAGAGGGTGCAACCGTGGTTGAAGGAAAGTTGAAGGAAAGTTCAATAGCGTTGAAATCGAGTGGGTATTTAACGGTTGCCTTGGTACAAGTCAGAGGCCCGCACCAGTTGACAGATTGGAGTTTGTGATAAACTGCCGAGAGGAAAGGGCGCGGAGTTGAGAAAGGAACGTCCCAGTAGATGGAGGCCTCTCACGTGCAGCTATACTCAATCAAGATGTGGTACCTGCGTCGTTAGCGTTTGAGAGCTGAAGCTCGACAAGCTCCACGACGCTCTCACTACCATCCCATCACCATTGCGACGCGCCCACGCTGTACTATCATTCGCTAATTTATCGCATCGATACAGCGACTCCGCTCTTGTGACCTGCGCGTTTATCGTTCCAAGTATCACGGCTTCATCGACAGCTTGACCAGCCCCCCTACTTTTCGCATTACACACCCAGAATGGCCGACCAGGACCCAACTCTTGAGGAGATTGCTGAGAACGATGTTGAGATGCTAGGCGCCGAGGAAGATGCGCCAGCTGAGGGCGAGGGCGGGGGCGAGGGCGAAGGCGAAAATGAGACGAACTTGCCTGAGATCGAACCAGATGTACCTGTGAAGATTACTTTCCTCGAGTATGAAGCCTCCAATGCATCTCGTACAGTTCCAGTTGCGCGCCTTGAGCTAACCAGGCTCTCATAGCTACCTGAAATCACCTATGGTCGAAGTGTCCGTCAATGATGGCACAGAAACGACCATATTGAGTGCCCATGAAGCCATCCTCTCCAAGTCGCCTTGGTTTGCAGCGAAGTGCTCCGAATTCCCAGCAGGCGGACCAGTAAGTGATCTTAATCACAATAATGCGCTCTGCTATCCTGCTGATCAATTTAAAGCGCCGCATTGAGGCGCCGTCGGACAATCTCATGGCAGTAGGCTCCGTTCTCGAATACCTTTACAACGACGAATACTTTCCAAAGCGCGCGGACAGTCGCAAGGACTCTGCCCTCGAATACGATCCGACCGTCCCCGCACCAGACAACGAAGGTGTCGCCCTTCTCCGCCACGCACGCGTCTACACACTCGCCGACAAGCTCGGCCTCCCCGCTCTCAAATCCCTCGCTCACACCAAGATCCACCGTTCCGACTCCACCGCAAAAGGAGAACTCGCATACGCACGCTTCGTTTACAAAGAGACAGATACACAGGACAATACTATTCGCAAGCCGGTTGCTGCTTTCTGGGCCACCAGGTCTCATGTGCTCAGGCACGAAGCCGAAGGCGAGTTCCGCAGCATGTGTCTCGAATTCCCGCAATTCGGTTTCGATGTGCTGTCGCTTGTTTTGGATCAAAGGGAGAAGCAAAAAGAGCCGGCGATCCAGGGTACACCGGTTGTTCACACTGGGCGCAAGAGGGCTCGCGTCAGCCAGGGTTAGATGTGAGCCCATTCGGTAGGCTGGCGTCAGTCTGCTAGGCCTGTTACAGATACGGAACTTAGCTGGCTATGGACGTTCCGTGGGATGCCGTAAGGGAGGTGTTTTCGGATCGCTATATTCGTACTTCTAACCTCAAAAACTGGATCTAGGGCGCGGAGAGGCACATCGGCATCAGCGTGACTCGCTATCCACAATCTCAGACATTTAAGATGAGCGCGAAATTACTGTAAATCTAGTATATAGTCAGAGAATGCAATTTAAGGGGCATCAAGAGATTAGGTTGAGTCCATTCCCGAACCTTTTTCTACGAGAAGAGAATCCAGTCGTCAAAACTGTATGCTCCTCAATGGATAATCATTCCGGAAAAAAACATGTGGATGGAAAAATTGCCTGATTCATCAGCAAACTTCTTCCACAACCCAACCTCGTCACAAAACGTCTTGGGTAAGCCAAATCCGACCTCGACGTCCGCCTAAATCTGTTTACACCATTTCTCCATCACATTCCCCAACTCGCCGACACTGGCCGGGATCTCCTCGAGCGCAACATCAACTCTGACCATATCTCTTCCACCGCCACCTCCAAGCGCATTGCCAGCTCCAAACGCCCCACCACCGACCCGTACGCAAAGACCGAGTTTGACAAGACCCTCCCACTCCCTCCTCGCCACTTCTTTGCCGTAGACCCTCATTCCGGAGCCCGTGGCTAGTTGACCCGCAGCGTTGGCGTTGATGCGGGCTTTACTGGCGAGGTTGACGTATTCGGCGTAGGCGAGGGGGAAGTTTGTCGTGGTTGTGTTGTGGATTATTGAGAGGCGGGAGGCGGCGATTAGGAGGGATAGGGCGAGGTTTGATAGAGAGGAGAGGAGGTGGAGGTTTGATGAGGGGGGTGTTAAGCTTATTGGGGTAGGGAGGAAAGTTGATGGGGTTGGTGGGGAGGTGAGGGAGGTTATTGGGAGGAGGAGGGATGAGAAGAGGGTTGGGAGGGATTTTGATGTGTGATATGGTGGGTGCAGTATTATACGTTGGAACGTTGTGTTGGCGAAGATGGACTATGGTTCGGTTAGTTTTGGTGTCTTACAGGTTACGAACCTCGTGGATGGTAAATAGTAAATGGAAACTTACATCAATAGCACTGTTCCACGATTCCAGCGCATCAACCTTCTGACCCTTCTTTTTTGTGCTCAGAGCCTCGGAGTTGACTAAAACTGTCTTCTCCTCAAAAGAGAGTTCGGCAGGCAAGATCTTCAGCGCCGATTTTGCAACATCTACAAATTCGCTCAAAGTTCTTGCCAGATTCAGATGAACATAACGGTGTGAAAATCGACTCTTGACTCTCTTTTCCAACGCCTCGGTGACATCAATTCTCGTGGTCAATCCTAGGACAGCAATTGGGGCTTTACGACTTTGTGCAATGTCTAGAAGATTATATAAAAGCGTCTGTCTCGGATGCGTAGCAAAAAGATCAAACTCATCCATGATGAAAAGAACAGATTTGGCCGTATGATCTCCGCTCTCTCCTGATATCTCATCGGGGTGACTGAGCAGAGCCAGAAGCATAGCTAAAGTGTCTGCGTAACTTTTGTTCGCTGTTCCTTCTTCGTCCTCGATTTCCATTTCACGTCCGAGTTGACGCCAAATTTCACGCAGTGCTAATTTGTCATCGGTTTGAATGAAGCCGTTCAATCTCACGATGTGGAAATGCTGCTTCTGCGATCGAGACAGTTCGAGAAGAGCTTTATTGATCAAGGCCGTTTTCCCACTTCCACGCGCGCCAATGAGTAGCATTGAATTGGATTCTCCGCTGTTAACAGTCGCTTCGAGCAGTTGATGAACTTTGGCATACTCTGTATCTAGGTTGGTTAAAGGCACTGGTCGTCGCTGTGTCAACTTTGATAGGACGATGGACTTGATCAATGTGATCTCGGCGCTCTCAGTTGTTTTGCCAACATATGTGCCATTTGTAGCAGCAATTTTGCGAGACGCTGGAGTTTCCTGGATTGGATCAATGTCCATCGCTTCCGGTTCTTCATTGGTATCGTCGAGTTGACGCAGTGGTCGTCTTGACTTCTGCGTTTTTGATGGTGTTCTGACAATAGCAAGCTCTTCGCTCTCGCTTTCGTCTTCGTCTTCCTGAATCACTTTACGTGGTCGATCCTGTGCCTTTGATGGAGTCTCTGTCGTGATATTCCTTGCCGAGACTTTGCGTTTCCGTACTGTGGATTTCGCAGGTATCCCGACATCTTCCATGTCTTCATCTTCCTGTATAACCTTTTTGGACCCAGCACTCCTTCGTCGACTAACAGGTCTCTTGGTTGGACTCTCTGCCTCGGACAGCTCTTTATCAGATTCCTCGGAACTTATCACCTTCCTCCGAAACTGAGTCTTTGCAGTTGAACGTCCAGTCTCTTTCGATGCAATTGCTCGAGTCTCGTCCTCGTTCTCACCCTCGTCATTCTCTAATACTGCATGATCCTTCGGCGTTCCTTTACTTTTCCCGCTCTTTGATGTCTTCTTCGCAATGGAGCTCAGGGAACCACTGACCTTTAATTTTGCCTGTCGTTTTGCCGGTGTGGTCGTAGTAACGACATCTTCCTCCTCGGAGGTCACCTCATCCTCGTCAATCTCAACCCATCCTTTCCAGCCTCTTTTCTTTTTCGGTTCGCTTTTTGTCAGGGCGCCGTCAATGTCGTCGTATAGATCCAATTCCTGGTCTCGCGTTGACTTTCTCTTTGCGGGCGCGCTGCTGGGAGCTGCGGTGTCGTTCAGTTTCCTCCTTTTCGCTGTTATGGGCGTTTCCTTCTCTTTTCGCGCCATTTCTGGAGATAATGTCGCGCCTTTGAGTGTGAGGAAGCGGAAGGACACGTACTGGGGGGTATTTTGGCGGTGATTGTGATGTTACGACGCGCCGAATATTGGTGTTGTTATGGTGAGGTGCAGGCCTTCGCTTCGTCATGCCAAGCCCCTGGCTCTCTCCATTCTACTCCACCTAGATTCTACCCTCATACATCAGCGCTGACAATCTTATTCCCTCTGCACTTATTCTGGCAATCACTCTCATCAATCCTAGTCTTCGGTCGTCATGTAAACAGCTCAAGGATGAAACCGATTGTGAAGCCCTGCTCGTGCATTACCAAAAACAAAGACTTCAATCACTTTAGAGATTTTGAAGAAGTTCCTGCTAATAGGCACAGAGAGGCCATGGTTCTTCTTCGACAACTAGGTAATATCCATTTCCAATGTCTATCCATCCAGCAAGACACCGTGTCGAGCACGCTCGCGGCCTCCTTCAATAACTATCATAGCAAGCGGTAAATATGTATCGAGGATGTCGTACAATTTTTATGGCAGACATGCGGTTGGCAACTGAACGAACAACATGTGAAATGCTCTGCCAGCAGACTCGTTGCAAAGCCAATTGATGGAGGTTGTGCGTGTGATGACCATCCCTACAACCCTGGAGGTAATACCACTCTCGAGGAAAACCTGGAACGCATTGGATGGCGATTTGTCGACGTCAAGGACCCGACGACGTCTGGCACACCCAAGATTCAGTTGAACTCCCGTAAGTGTCTCGCGTGCTTCAATTGCAGAAGTTGAGGCGGTAACCATCCAAACACCAGCTCAGCAGTCTCTCGCGTGCTTCAATTGTAGAAGTTGAGGCGGTAACCATTCGAACACCAGCTCGGCAGAAACAAAAACAAGGACCAACGACCGCGATGAAATAAATTGAAGATGGTAGTAATCAAAAATGACAAAAAGTAAACTTCATCGCCATCACAACTACTACTGTCAGGGATACGAGTCCGAAGATGGTATACATAACCTTCATGGCGGTAGTTGGGCTAGCTCGGAATACCTTAAAGTACAAATCTGGACTTAACAAGTCAAGCCATCTGAGCACTTGGCAGGATAATCCACAACTTTCATATATATACCTGCAGAACACCCCATCAATAACCCATGACATCCAACTCGCAGTTCACAGTGCACGCACTCACTTGCGACATGTAGTTCAAGCTGAGATATTTTTGAGTCTTTGATTGTTCTGTAGACTACTGAGGTTGTACCTTTTAGGCGGATGTTAATTGAATTATTTCTTAACCTTGGACGAGAGAAGACTGTAACATTGATAGAGCATGAATCGCCAGCGAATCTAGGGAGTGGGGAGTCACCAGAAAATCGCGACCTCGCTCTTAGATATCCAAGATTTACTACAGAAAAACGATATATTGTTATTTAGGTACCAAACAAACATATGAATGGACAAATACAAGATTATAGGACCATCAAGTGCTAAACCTCCACCTCAGATCATCATCACCCTCCCAATCCTCCCCAACACCCACATCCTCATATCCACCCTTAACACCACTATCCTCCCTCCTCCTATTCTCCTTGGCAAGAACCCACCAGATCAAACCTGTAACAACAACATTCGCACACAAATACCCAAGCGCAAACCCATGTCCCAACAAATACCTCGGCGCAGTCTTGGGTCTATAAAGCTGTGTCCCAAGCACAGCACCCAAATTCCCAATGGAAATCTGCATCGCGCTCGCCACGGCTCTTTTCGTCTGTCCAGAGACATTATTAGCAGGCCAGGCGAGAGCGAGAGCAGTAGCGGGGTAGATCCCTGCTGCGGCGAAGAAGGTTCCTAGATAACTGATTCCGGGGGATTTGGAGGGGTGGGTGTTGGTTAATAGGATTATGTAACCGATTATTGCGAGTAGGGAGGAGGCGATTGCGAAGGGGGAGCGGAGGTGAAAACGTTCGGATGTGTAGGCTATTAGCACTGTGAGGAGGGTTGCGAGGGCGTAGACGGGGATGGAGAGGAGTTGAGCTTTTGCTGAGGTGTAGCCTAGGTCTTTTATTATGGAGGGCTAAGGGTGAGGTTAGTCTTGGGAGTTGAGATGAGGAGGCGAGACGATGCGGCTGCTATACAGATCGTTTTCTTCTATGGCTACGCCTTGCAATCTTCTGTGTAGAATCATCTTATTCCAAATCGACGCCGACGAATTTCGAGCGATTTCGAGATTATATTTGCGCGGAGTCTGTTGTCGTCGATTTGGAATCGAGGAGTATCAAGGGTGCTCGTATAGCGAAGTGCATTGAGGTCACGAACTTATTGTAGTGGTGAGGGGAGATGCTTACCAAGAATAAGGAGAGAGTATAAAGCGGAAGACTCATGGTGTGGAAGGCCAAGCCGTAGAGCCAACATTTGTGATCGAGTAACGCTTTCTTAACATTGGCCCATGTGAAAACTTCATTGCGAGTCGAGTCTGAGTCGGCAGCCAGACGTGCCTGAATGAAAGATCGTTCCCTGTCGGAGAGGAATTTGGCAGTGTCGGGGTAATTTGAGATGAAGAAGTATGCAGCACAAGAAATGACCACTGTAAGGAGACCTTCAATGATGAAGATCCATCGCCTGCTCTATGTTAGAAGGAAGCAAGCAAATGAGACACGTTCCAATTCACCATCCCCTATAGCCGCCGATGCCATTCATTTTTGCAATTCCAAAGGCCAGGATACCCCCAAAAGCCCCAGCTAGTGAGGCAGCACTAAAGAATAGGGCAATTCGATACTGCCGTTCGCGGCGCTTGTACCACATACTGAGGTAGTAACATACCCCTGGAAAGAGTCCACTTTCAGCGACACCTAATCATTTATTAGCGGCAATCCTTACGGAAAGAGCATCAATGCATACCGAGGAAGAAGCGAACGGCAAAGAATCCAGATAGGTTTTGTGTGACCCCCATGAGCGTTGAAACAACTCCCCAGGTCAAAGTCAAGGTTGGAAGCCACAATTGAGGAGTCCATCTTTTGAGAACGATATTGCAAGGGACCTGAAAGAGGTGTCAAACTGAAGGATGTGTATAACAGGTGGACGGTACTCACCTCAAAGATAACATATCCAATGAAATACAATGTTAGCGCCGTCAAGTATTGATTTCCTGTGATATGAAGGTCTGCGACCAAGCCTTCGATTCGTGCATTCGCGACATTGCTTCTATCGAGGAAAGATAACAAGTAAAGCAAGGACAGTGGAGGCAAGAGTTTCAAATCAAGTTTACGCAGTAAGGACTTTTCGTTGATGCCTTCGTGGAGAATTTCATTGCTGCTATCGGAGAAAGCCTTGTGGTTGCCGAGTTCAGAATCACGAAGCGCGTTGCTGTTGTCAGTCTCCAGCGGTGTCTTCTCGAGCTCGGACATGTCTGGAATCTGTGGCGGCCGCGCTGGAAAATGGCCCAAATGAGCTTTGAAGGGAGCAAAGGTGAAAGAGATATATTCAAAGAGAGAAGAATAGAAGATATAATTCCAGTGATTCCCTGGCTACGTAGAGGTGATGTCTCAATAAAGTAGTGGTTCGAAACGAGTCTGTGAATGGTACTTGCACAATGAGAGGATTTGGATATGGATTGCACCAGTTCGGCTGGAACGTCGAGACCTGTCAGTGGCGCAATAGGAAATGTATCATTGGCCAGAAGCAGATGTCCGGAGATGTATCAAGAGGCTTTACAGCTGTGATTCGCGGGTCTGGGGATGAATATTGCGAGGCTGTCTGATGAAGGATTGTGAAATCGGTCGACGCGATCACGACATCGAAGATCTGCGGCCGAATGGGCATCGGGTTAGCTCTTGGTTCAGAATTTGGCTGGTGAGGACAACGTGATAGCGCATTTCGAGAACGTACATAGTACGGAATGTGTGTAAAAATGTGTTGTATTTGTTTGGGAATGGAAGGACGATAATGGGAGAAGACTTTGAGATAACTCCTCATCACGTGAATGTCACGGGAGCTTCTTTTCCATACATCGATTTCGATATACTCATTCACTGATTGGAACTGCTATATAGTTCCGACATTTTCTGCCAATTCTTTGGTGATTCCATAATTTTTTAGAGCCATGTAGGTCAACATCGATATCCACGCTGGGCCTTGAAACGAGCCACTTTTCTACTCAGTACTAGTACTTAGAAGGACTCCGAGCCTACTGCACTTCTCACCTCCTCAAGTAGTGTTCCAGTGACTTGCAAGTTTCCGCATCGGTAAGTATCGAGTTCGCTGGAGCCGATTCCAACAGAGATTCCTTGCTACTTCTAATCAGAGATGCTATTTCGAGATGCCGAGTTCGTCACCGGGAAGCCGACGCTTGTCCTAGTTGACATTCGTCTGCCTTAGTCTCGTTCTCCAACAGAGGTCAATCATCTTTGGCAGATTTGAGAACACTCAAGTCATCCATATTGTTGCCATCATCACAGATTTTGTTGTACCACTCTTCTTTGAGTCTAAGCCTTAACCTCGGCATGTTGCTGGCACGAGCTGGCCCCTTACTTTAGCTTTCGTGTTACATAAACGACATATTCGAATAGATGTGGATCAAGAATGAGAGTCGCGCCTCCCAAGAGCGTAAACTTCGACATTGCAAGATGCTTGCACCACTTGCAGAGTTCGAGCAGAAGCTACACAGAGCTACCAGCTCTGAAGATGACCAATCGCTTCCCAATGTTGCAGTTATAGCTGCAGATGCTAACGGTAAGGTCCCTATATCTTACAACCATGTCCTTTCCTCACGAATTTGTTCTGATCCTCATGTCCTCAGGAAGGATTCTTACCTCCATGTCGTCTGGGACTTATATTCCCAGAGCAACGGTAGAAGCTTCCGCCAAATCAAACGATGCAGGGATCAACATCAAGCCGGCAACAGAATCGTTCACAGCAGACACTGTATGCTGGATCGCATCATGTACCAAACTGATGACGTCTGTTTCCGCCATGCAACTCGTCGAGCGTGGTCTCTTGAATTTGGACGACGATATAGCACAAACAGTACTTCCGGAGCTGAAAGGAATCCAAATCCTCACCAAGATGACCGATGAGGGCCCAGTCTTAAGGCCAGCCAAGAATAAGATCACTCTCCGCAATCTTTTGACACATTCATCGGGAATAGCTTACGAGTTTACGCATCCGAAATTGTTTGCATGGAGGCAATGGTCTAATCAGCAAGCGAAAAAGAACAAAGGCGAAACGCGGTCTGTTGATGCAGCCGTGGCCTACCTTGTTCCATTGCTATTTGAGCCCGATGCGGGATGGACATACGGCTACTCTCTAGATTGGGTCGGTGTAGCAGTATCTCGAGTCTCAGGCCTCGGGCTCGGTGAATATTTGCAAAAGAACATCTGGACGCCTCTCGGCATGACAAGCACAGCGTTCCATCTTGAAGAGCGCCCAGATCTCTTATCCCGCCTGGCCTCAATGAGCACTCGAAATGATGAAGGCAAACTTGAACACGGAGGAATTGGAGGTCCGTTTGATCCATTCAGACTGGTGAATGTAAGGGAGAGCGGGGGCGGAGGAGCTTTCAGTACAGCGAACGATTACATCAAGTTCCTTATCGCTATCCTTCAGAACAACGGAAAGTTGTTCAAGTCTCGAGACACGATCCCATACATGATGTCACCCCACCTCAATGATCCTGCCCACCTTGCGGCTATACACGCAAACCCAATGTCTTACGGCCTCGCTGGAAATCTGCCACAAGATACAAAGCTGGACTATGCTCTTGGAGGTATTACGAACATGACTGAGGTATCGACAACGGGACGCGCAGAGGGCAGTATGCAGTGGTCTGGGCTACCGAATCTGTTCTGGTGGATCAATCCGAAGGATGGGATTTGTGGGTGCTACTTTGGACAGATTCTACCTCCGGGAGATGTTCCTAGTTTTCTGATGTACGAGGAGTTTGAGAAGGCTGTGAATGCTAGTTTTGTGAAGGACAAGGTTGCGAAGGGCAAATTGTAGGATGAACGGTAGCGCGTGGTTAGTCTAGTAGCACAAGCCTGGCGTATATCTGGTCATGTGCAACGTAGATAGAGGAACATGACTACACTTTTCTAGTCATTCATTCAGGCCTTCGAGGCCGATCTTGCCCCACGCTTTCAGTGCCGGATCTCCTCCAGGGTGGTGGGGGTCTCCGTTTTGCTTGAATATTTTATCATAACGGCGTAGTTTTGGGCATGCGCTATCAGTTCTACTATGGTAGAATTAGCTGCTCACTTGTTTCGAAGGCCACAACATCGTGAACCCCAGGCATCTTTCCATGTCGCCTCTCACCACCGCTTCCTTTGAGTCGTCCCCATGATATCTCTTCACCAAGCACCACCACCTCTTTTTCTCGCTTCGGAAGTCTGCCCTCTCTATGTTTGGTGGAACCGGCCTCAATAGCAAGGCTTATCGGAATGCACGACAAGACCACCATCCTTCACCCGCAAGGCTTTGAACAGCAGCCTTCTCAAGATCCTCCTTCTGCCATTGCTGACCGAGTCTACACTAGCATGGCCGCATCTGCACGAATCGAACCTCCGCTTTCCCTCCCACGTATGATTCGAGATGTCGCATCGAGCACACCGGTCGATTCCAAAGTGTTTTTGCCATCCAAAATCTCCCCATTGCCTAGGAGTCTCCACCACTCTATGCGACATGTCTCTCATAATACGTTGGCGGTATACAACTTAAACAATAGAAGGGCGTAATCATGTGAATAAAGCTTCTAGAGGCTCTAGTTTCTTGGACGACTATATATCTTGATGGACCACGCGAGTCTCGCCCACTGACCATCGCTCCCAACTACAACCCAGCCCCTTGATACCCATTGAGTCTAGCACCGCACTTCCACAAAGACGGCGATTCTACCACTTTTGGTCTCGCGATATGAGCCTCCCTACCAGAGCCTCCTCGACCGTATACAAAAAATGACAATTCCCGCACACTGGCCTTACATCAACTGTACGGCTTCTGGATTGCTAAAATAAGCATCGCTCGAAGCTGCTCCTGGACACTCGACTTTCAACGTTTCAAAATTTCAAGTCAAGCCTGGTGTTATTTCAATTTCGCAGACATGAAATACCAGAGACCGTTTGGGTGGCTCGGCTCTTTGGTCCCGTCAATCCACCCAATCTGGTTTACAGAGTCATAACTATGGTCACTTGTCCCTCTCGGTTCTGCCAGTTGTCCAATCAGATGCAGCCATTCTTCCGAGAGCATGGTAGAAGCATTCCAGTACACACCAGTGAGGCCACGGAAAGGCCCATCACCATGCGCTTGCACGTCATCCCAAGCTATTCTGCTCCTGCCAGTTTTCTCGATATGCCCAACGTGCGGCCTGGCGGCCCCTCGGGTTGTTCTTGTGTCTAGATGTCTCACATCCTACTCGAAACTTCTCTGAGCCACCGGACTGACTGTTTTCGGACTTCAACATGGCCTGGTGTAGGTCCTCAAATAGAACCCTGGTACATCACAACGCCACCTATCTTTGTGAGAGCCTACCTTTGTGAGAAAACCCAGAGCCGGTCGCTTCGGTTCCTCTGCAGCCTCTCGGCTAGCGCACAGCCGGGGCTTTCATGTTTAACGCCACATCCTCTGAAGACATACGACGTTCTGTCCAACTACCTCTTAGGACAATGTGAGGATTGCCTTCAACGACGCAATGCCATAACACCTTGCCTTCTCCAAGCCCCACGACCACGAAAGTGACCAGAATCCGGTGTCAATATCAATCCGGTCCTGAGCGGCGCCTCAAACCATCGTTTACGCCTCGCTGCTGCTGTATTTGAGCCTTCCTGCGGACCGTATACCCTCATCCATAGCCATCAAAGACTCTTCCATAGGAGACTGTATTTAGGCAAACCGGTGCTTCCCGGAGGTTCCGAAGTCCTTCTTGGACGCTTACCTTGTCTCAATTCACGCTGTGTTTCAGGCGCACGCTCATGTCCTTGAGTCCATCAACCAATCTGGCTCGTCTTGCCATGGTTATCCACCCCTAAATCATGGCAATGCTACATTTCCGGTTCACGAGGATGTACGCAACAGATCCTAGCCTGTCTAGAGCTCCGCCTGGGTCATATTTATCATCGCAATGAACAAGACACCTGATTCGGATCTGGCTCTGCTGCTGTGTCGTTCGTGCTGCTCCCTCGTACTAGCAGCTATGCTTGACGACCCAATATATATTGCCCTACTCCTAATCTGGTAGCACATCATCCCAATTCATTATTCTATACTACTCCGTCATCCCTGCTTAGTCCACCATTATTATGCCGTTGTCCAACGCCAGCAATTGTTGCCATTGCCTAGCAGGTCCATGGTTGCGCCAGTCATACGCGAGCTGCGTCGAATGTCAACACAAGTTCTGCTCCAATTGTGATCCTGTTTATATCAAACCTACACAAGGACCTACATATCAACATTCCACTCATAAATGTCTGAGTGACCGGCGTCACACGACGACAGCCGCTTTCAGGGGCAAGGGACGAGCAAGGTGAGCCTTTACCACTTGTCGATTCTCCAAATCAATCTGACCATTCCAGACGAAGCAACATGTGCACAACCAGCGCAATATCTCTTCTGCTGGCTGGCTCTTCGTCAGAATCTTCTGGCCGATCTGGCCTCTCGTCTGGCTGGCTAGGGCCACATACTCCCGCGTCTACGGTTTCATCTGCTACAATCAGATCACTGCCTGCGCCTTTCGACAGCCTTGAGCAGTTTTGGAAGTGTTGTGATTGTGGAAATGGACCCATGACAGTCGTGAATCACCCTGCTTGTCCTGAGTGCCACCACCTGAAATGCGGTTCTTGTGTTGTGGAAGAGATTTAATGCTTGCCCACGCTCGCACCATGTTGGAGTGAGAATTTGAGATCCTATCAAATGCGCTAGCTAACAATTGCTCAAATTTTTGGTACTTGTATTCGTTGGCGCAATAGCGAGGAGTGAATGCTTCATGATGTAATAACGATATCCTCGTTCATTGGGGCGTTCAGTGGCTATGTTATGATTGATTTTGAAGATACTTCATTTTCCCACCATCATTATTGGTTTACCATTTTCGGTTCTTAAGATCAGGATAAATTTTGACGTCTTTCTGTTTACTAGCATCTGTTTTCAAGATCTCGTTGCGTGAGAAGATCTTTTTCAATACATCCAGTCTGCGCAAGAATCATTGTTGCCAGGCGTTGGACGCTTTTCGTCGAGACAATTCAGTTTGCAGTGCAGAATAGCTTTGTGTCGAGGTGAGTCACGCTGTTAGGATCGACCTCGGGAGGCAACTACAATCTGTGGCTAATCAGGACAGTTAATGGGATGTTCCAAAGGCGGTGCTTGCTTGTAGAGAAGAAATACACCGCCAGTCTCGTCGGTTCAGCCTTGCAGCCCTGGCCACGTCAATCGCAGATCACGTTTCCGGGCTAGCTTCCAGTGGCAAGGCTGCCATTTGCTGCGCCTCAGGATTCATCCGGTCTTTGTCTTGTCTTCGTCGAAAACATACGCCAGCATGCCTCATGGCCTGCCTGCGAACACCTTGGACAACAAAGATGCCTGCCAAATCGTAAATTTTGGTACACCGAGAACTTGACACCAGCCACACAATCAATCATACATGCCAGGTACGATCTTGAAACTGACCTTTCGGTGTACTCGGCAACTGTCACTTCGACTCAAAGTCACATATTGTTTTCAATTCCCTTGTTCTCCCTCTTCGGTCGGCAATTCATAGAAGTGGTGCCTTGCTTCACCACTGGGAGGCGGAGTTCTTCGCCGGCGGCCTCTCCAGCGGCCAACTCATTACTTTTCTCATTAACACCGGACTGCGACCTCCACTTTGGGACTCGGCTCTGGGGCCGGATCTCTCTCCAGTTTTGGGCATCAAGCCATGGCACAGGCAACCACAATTTCCATGGTTGTGACTGGATTATCGCCGTCTCAGACAGCTTTTTGGATCTATTGCTGCTTCATTCCTTGCTTTGCTTCACGTTTCAGCCGGCCTTCCCGTAATTGTATGGCCTCAGTGGGGAAGTTGCAAGGCGAATTAGCTGTTGTGGTGAGGGCGCTGGTTTTGCACAGCCATTGCTGCCACTGGAATAATACTCGAACAGATGCTCGTCAGGACGAAGGGGGTTATAAACCTAACACGAACACAGTCTACTTCACCTGCTCAGTTCATCTTCAACTACTCATCTCATAGTTTCATCCCTCAACCCTCACCCTCATATACTTCGATCCAGCTCTTATTTCGATTTCGACTTGCTCGACTCCATATCTGGCAACTTTTTCGACGTCAACAACACTACCAATATGTGCCAGATCGATCTGAAACAGAGCATCATCGCTAGCTCCGCTACGTCTCCCAAGACACCGTACCCATCCCACATCATGTCGATGCTGGGAAGAGAATGTGGTTCTGGCCCTCAACCACAGCACCTCAAAATAGCCAGCCACGACGTCGTTACATATCGAGGTAGCAGTCTAGAGCCAACCGACGGCACAGTTCTCGTCACCTGCTGCTCTTGTGGGTCTGGTCCACGTGTAGCAGACATTGCACCAGCGTGTACAGAATGTGGCCATCAAAGTTGTGGTGGCTGCACTGTCAATGAAGTTTAGAAGTTGTGCTTGTGAGTGCATTTCCATCAGCCTCCCACACCAAGACAAGTTACTAACAATACCTAGCTTGACACCGTCTCAAACAAGCAAAGGATGAAAACATCGTCGGCGTCGTCTTCATCGATACTCGAAATGAAAGTGCCCCATCTTCTTCCAGATATCCTCAACGACCTTCGTACTGCAACAGACATCATAGCAGCCGCCACAGGTCCACTTCAATTTGGTCCCTCCATCGAATTAGCGTTGTCTTGTCAAATCATCCACACCCCAGGCGTTCACCTTGGCTTTTAGATCTCCAACCTTTTACAACCTCTTGGTCTCTCCGATTTCTTCTACACAGTTGTTGAACTATATTGTCCTACAAGTCACGACCGAGTACCATGCATCATTTCCGGCGTTAGCTATTGTTTAGAGATGCTCTTGAATATTGGCGTTTGGGGTAGTCTCTTTATTGTTCGTCTTCTTGTAGTCTAGAATGGAACAGAGGTTCTTTGTGTCTATGTTTAGAGAATTTTCAATTGTTCAATATCATACTAGTTTCCCTACTAATCTTGCTGAGTTGGACGATTGAGCTCTTTCCCTCGTGGCTGTGATCGTTGGACGTCACGATTAAGTTCCACATGGTATCCCTGCTGTTCGATGTTGGGGTCTCACCCTGAGACCAGGTTTCTTTCTCAGTCCAAATAGCTGCTAAGGTTCTGATCACGAGTGCTTACACAGTCGACTACACCACAACACGTTTTGACGTTCAATCAAACATTTCGACTGCTTGCAATGCGCTAATTCTTGCTTTTGTTCTTTCGCGCATGACCCTTGAAGCTTTATGCTGGGTATGTTTCTTTCAGAAAAAGTGACCCCCTCTATATTTTGACGTCCACGAACAAGTACTGCCGAACTGAAAGCTTTGCGATACGTCACTGGGTTGAGGGGTGCGGAGTGTGCCTGTTCGGCTTTGTCCTCCATCATACTTGTATAATGCCCAATATACGCGAAATTAATCTATAGTCTCCATGTGTGCTGATGAAACATGCGATTCGTCGATTCAAGATAGTCCTCCAGCCTATCGGGTATGAGACACGCATCTCACCTTGACAGGTACCAACCACCGCATGTGTATTTAAAAGTCCATCGAGAGGGCCATGGATCGGCGTAAGACTCTGAATAGCGATCTCAGCAATCTACTAGATTAATAATAATATAGACGCGCTACCGACACCGCGATTTATATATATAGTATCCTGTCTCTTGTTGGCGCAACCCCGGCTAGTACATAGTAAATAAGGCCCGCGATCTTGCTTGCTATATAAACTAATCTACTATAGCATCCGGGCGTGCCGGAGAAACAACCGCTAGTTGTAAATTGTAATCTTGAGTTGATTGGTACCGCAGGAGGTTTTTTTCACGTACTCCGTATCCACAGTATAACTTAACTGGATCTCAACGTCTTTTTAGCGGACAGCGTGAACTGGGTTGCCTTAAGTCCCGCTAATTGACGTTTTATATTTTCCGGACACTACAGTATAGATCGGCAATTATATTTGTGAGTTGTAGGCGCTCGAGCCGGACGCATCTTTATTTTTACTCGACGCGACTACCACTGCACAACGTGCAGACAAATTCTTTTTTATATCCGCAGGGATCACAAAACTACTCGGAAGGTCTTCGAGCCGTCCGCTATGACAGCGGGAGAGCGGGACGGCTAGAAAAAGCGTGGAGCAGTGACGTCGCCGAGGGATTTTTGGTACGGAGGTGGAAAGACGGGATGTTTATCAGGACAGGGATATCATTGAACTCGAGCCTACAGTGGTACTAAAGTACATGCCGAATAGAATCGGCATGTGGAGTCTTTGGCGGACGGTATGGCCAGATTGCTCGAAGCCCAGAGGAGATTCCTGGACGTCGAGGGCTGTACACTTGCATCGGTCTTCATTCTTTCAAGCAATAATAGTGGGTGCGGGCGTGAATGAGGGAATGTATGAATTATCTCCTCCTGATCCTCTATAGCTATCCATCACTGCACTTGTGCCTGCCGTTATACTGGCCAATAGTAATACATTTAGAATGATTGTAGCCCAGGCCATGGTATTCAGTACCGCATCCTTTAAATCGATCAGTTCCGCAGGCTCTGAAATTTCCTACTCTATCTCCCCAGATTGCACATTTGTCGAAGGGTTTACCGCCTCCGAAGTAACATTCGCAATGTTCCCCGATAGTACAAGTCTTTGCTTCAGTAAAGCTGGCTGCGAAGAGAGCGGCGAGGGCGATGGTAGAACTGGGCGTTTGTTAAAGGGCTTAAGCTAATATAGAGAACTAGATACAGACACGACGTACAGTGGTATCATGGTACCGTGATTAATGGGTGGTAATTATATAGCTATGGTCTTCCTTTTGGCTCAATCGTCCTCGTGTCCTTCCCTTTTGTGCACAGGGTGTCCCTTTGTGGTAACGTGGCCTGAACGTGTGTGTTTTTGGGTGGTTGGATCGAGATGGGATTGTGTGGATTCGAGGATTAACGCGATGTACGTGATCAGAACTTCGGGCTCGTAACTGCATGAGAGTGGAGTCTCAAAAGATGAAGACTCAGATGATCGTAGTATTGTGGTTTTTGAGTAATTGAAGTCATGTTCAAAATATGCAGTCGAAAAGACTGGATACGGGAGAGCGCGATTATACGATTGAATAGGTACCTTTGCAATATACCGCATCTTATGTTTAGAGAGATTTTAGAGGGTCCTGTATAAAATATTAGTTGATCACTACTGTACTAAATACAGTAGCTTAGCAGCGTTTGATCGTCCGATCGCTCTCTTAGCTCCTTATCTGTTCAACTGGATTTTGTGATCGACGACCTCAATCACTCGAAATCGGCAATAGTTGAATGGATGAAGAATAGATACAAGTGCTCAATCCACTTAAGTGGATCCAAAGATGCAGCGAAATGAGTGTAATCTGTGTGTGACGAAGATCCAAGCCGTGGCAAGAGGAGGTAATTCATACCACCCTTCATCTCTCCCATGTCTCTCACATGTAAGGATAGTGAGTGTTCGACTTAATCTATCCAGGAGGTATCATTCGATTCCTAACTTGCCAGGCAGATATTATTAGATGCTTAATTTACTAGGTAAGTGATATTAGACATGATTGTTTTTAGAATCCTAGTGAAAACATCGGCGAAAAAGTTGCACAGTACATCCTAGATGACCCACCTCCACCCTCCATTCTCGTCAACAAGGGCCAACCGAGGGAGATGTACTTAATTGAGCCAGTTGCCACCCATTTTACTTACGTCAAGCCAGTCAACCACCAATCCATCAACCCTTCGCAACAATGCAAATCAATCATCTCGCCCTTGCGTTCCTCCTCAACTTCTCCTCCCTCAGCAGCGCCCATGTTACATATTGCAAAGATCCACCCCCGTCATGCGCAGCCTCGACTAACGGAAAACCGGGCTCGACTTATACAGACGTAAGTCGTTCCTACTGTCAATACCTGAAGGGATTGTGTACTTTCTCAATTGAATGGTGGCGGGGGCTTGTTAACAGGCAATTGATTTCACTGAGCAATTGTCGTTCAAACAACAGACAACGGGAGTTTCCAATGGACACTAAAATTTTACAGCCTATCAACGGCCAGTGTTCGAACTACATTATCCCTCCAAGATTCTTATGAAAGTTGAACGCATACACTAACTTGCATCAATAGTGCCGCGATATTTACCTATCCTGTGGGACGGCACCCTATCCATGTGGGGCTGGGATATCATGGGGAAAGCCGGTCAGATCAGAATCTCGTTGCTGTCGAGACAACCCTAATCAGCTTCCAATCGAGTACTGTGTTTCACCCTATGCCCCAAAATGAGGTGTTTTGTAAGGCGAAGACGAGATATACCGTGGTTGATCCGAGGGCTGTTGAATGTTAGCTCCAAAGCTCTGTCAAACCTGCTGGAAGAGCCAAGACTGCAGGTGAACAAGGACACAAGGATCATTCAAAGCCGGAGCAAACCGTCAACAATCTACTACAGTCACTCTTTATACTTTACACTCTTCACCACAGTATATCGCAGTAAATCACCGTCAAAACTTCTTCGATCTCCTTTTCAGATTAGGAAACAGTGCGACCTATTGTTGATGCCCGCTTCTTTTTTTCCCCTCGGTGACCTCGCCGTATAATCTACGTTTTAGTACCCGTGCTGTTTTCTCTGTTCACTCAGTTAGCCGGCCCACAAGCCTTGGCTTTTTGCACATTGCGGCACTCTGGGCCTGTGGATTGTAGATTAAAGTATGTTCCGTCGATCTGATCACCACCTTGGACCATTGACTGAACCTATTCAAAGCAACCTTGCAATCTATCCATCCCGCTACTGGCGCTTCGTCGCTATGATACTTGGCCCCGCGTAGTCATTGATTCTCATGGCGTGTCATCAGCATCGACAAAACTTGTGATGCATATTTCGATAGTTTGACGTTACATTTGTCCTCCACGTGGTACTCTCGCTGTTCGAACCAGTATGGACTCTCGGCTCTAATCTGCAGCAATCGCCATCCAGTAGGACATGACCAGGCCATCCAACAATCCGCCTAAATTTACCCGACCTGTATGGGCGGATGCCAAGAGGTCTACAGACCTAGGCCTACTCGCCGGCGGGCTTTACCGCCCTCGACTTGCTCAACCTCCCGATAGGCGAGAGGGCGGAAGTAGGGTATATATAGGGCTCCGGGACAAAGTCCGAGTTATAGATCTAATAGTAAGATTATAAACGGGGTATCTACTTCCTAATTGGGATAATTATATAGAAATTATTTTCTCCCGCCTATACTGCCGGGCTGTACGCCGGATGCCAGAATTTACGCTATAATCCGATAGTAGATTATTAATATACCGCCGAGTCGCCCTAGCCTTACTCGTCCTCGCCGCGGACTATTGGATGGCCTAGACATAACTAATGCAGAATAAGTCTCGATATTTCTCAAACCACCCTAGGCTACATTGGGCTGTTGTAAATAGAATTGCTCCGTGTTCTTCGGCGGTGGTTCAATACCGGGATCGCCATTTAGGTACCTGGATATGGTGAAAGAGGATAACCGAGTTCGGAAGGGTGGGGGCACAGAAGCACGTGATCAGGCTGAGGCCGCCAGATATGACGACGCGGAAGTCGACCTTGTGCAAAGCCTGTTCCGACCGACAAGCACAGCTTCAACCCTCCACTCTCTCTCAAAAAGTCCCACAGCTCGCCAGGAAGAAAGCATGACTGCAAAGTTATTCGGATTCTCGTGCACATCGCTCAAACTCAGATCAGCCTTGCCCATATCTACCAGGTCGCGGCCTCATCGGCTGACCGAGTGAGGACTGCGCCTACGAGGCAGAACTTCGGTAGACCAAGTGGAGGTTTCGCATACAAGCTAGCTCTCTGTCTGGTTCTTTGACCGTGTTCAGCGACTTTGCAAATGAATGGGACTTAGCATCAGCCGACGCACACCGAAGCAGGACGTGACTCTAAGCATGGGTCAAATATGGGATGCAGGCACCCTTCCTTGGAAAGCAAAAGAAAAAGAATGCGCAATAGAAACTCTCATCATTCATGTTACAGTTGTCGTGGAGGCTCGCATCATGCCTCTTCACCGCTGGCGGTCAATGACGACCCGCCCTCCATCATTATCACTTGACTGATGTGCCACACACGTCCTTACATCCGGCCTCTCTTGGAATTATTGATCTACGTTGGATGTCATAGGACGGGGCAATCGAACTTGGTTTATTAGGAGAGGCCACTATCCAGCGCCACTAGATTCTCAGGCACCAACCTGAACGGCTATGCCGACTGGAGTGCCTCATTTTTAGGCTCCATCTCAACATGTTCAAACACTCCGACTAAAGAGTTGTGGCCAATTTCTGGCGCAAGATTATTATCAAAGCGTAAGGGCGGAGGAAAGCGTAAGACTCATGTTGCTGAGCCACGGCGGAGCTCATCGATGCTAGTCGTGGTAGAGGGTGATAGAAGGTCGAAACTAAAAGATATATTAGAGACGACAGCGCTACATCTTTCATCCTCATTAACATATCAATTCACTCCTCATCCTCCCGCTACTCGAACACTTGTTCTGCAGCCACTTCTCTCACACATAAATATCGTCCTTGATACCCCATGGTCATACCAGTCACTCCTCTTGGCCCATCCACAGCTACTCCCAATCTCATCTTCCGCCAACATACTACAAACATGTCTTCCACCTTCTCATCTACTTCCACCATCACACCAGAGCCCATGGTGGCTTCGATGTCTGACACCCACTCGGAACAAGCCCGAATCGAAAGACTCCGACTCGACGTACCCGCTTCTCAAGGCCACGAACAGATGGATGGGGAAGTCCTCGTTACTTGCCACGCTTGTAGAAACGGACCGTTCGTTGGTGCTCACGCCCCTGCTTGTACATCATGCGGTCATGAGTGGAAGTACTGCAACTACTGCGAGATTCGAGAATAGGCTTGGGCGATCGAGGTTTCTGTCGTAAGTGCTCTATACTTAGGCTTCATGTGCGCCCATTGACTTTGATAAATGAACAGTCCTCTTCCAATCGATTATTCATAGTGGCGTTTTGGTCTCTTGTTACCACGGTTGACTGCAACACTTTAGATACCCTATACCTTTAGCTCACTCTCATGCATCCGTTTTGGGGTTTCGTTCCATTGGCTGGATTGGTTGGTTGGTTTCTCTTGGTCTTTGTTCTGGTTTGGTCCCTGTTGCATACTTGGATTGGTTTGTTTATGTCATCCTCTACCGTTAGATTTCCTAAGCATCTTAATTTTCCAGTTCCTAACACATCCTTCAACCAGTCTTTATGACTCTGATCCGCATGTCTTGCTATTCTTGCCATTTCCCTTGGAGCTTCCCTTTTTAATTTTCTATTTAGACTGTTGCACAAGTAGTCAATGCGTATCACTAGAAAGATATCTTACTGACCTGTTGATGCCTTACTCACAGACCGAGAGTTATAATTCCGGCTGACGTTGCATTTAGCTTTCTACCAGAACCCTAACTCCAGATGCATGTCAAGTCTCAGCCTCGTCTGGACCCTTGTGGTTTCGACCCCTCATGACTTAGCTCACCCAGCTTTTGGAACCGTTCCAAACATGCGCTTGTGGCCGTTAGCACGATGACCCAAAGCTATGGCCCTGCTTATTACCCTTCAGATGAGGGCCTGAACTAACAAGCCGCTCCAATGGTTCCTAGCTAGTGCTCCTGTCCCTCTGTCGCTCCGGTCACCTCGACTTTAATCGCGGTACTTGATATTCCTCCATCATCCCCCCAATGCCAAACAGCAAGGTTAACTCGCAGTCTTCTTTCGCATGAGACAGTAAGCGGGTATCCCCGTCTCGACGAAAAGTCATCATTTAGTCCCTTGCCCTCATTGGGAGAAAATGTCACCGTCACCAAACTCAGAAATGCCGAGAACACCTGGGACAACATACCTAGCTGCCACCCGCAACTATTTAGTCGATCTCATCGACGACTTCTCTGACAAAAACAGTTGTTAAAAAATATCCCCCTTCGCTGGCATGTGCATACGATGGAACCTACCAACGTCGGGTCGATGTCTTTCCAGAATAACCTCGCTGGCAACTTCAGCCATCCCATAACTATCATGTCTATTGAGCTCGAATATTCCTAGCTAGGTTACCCGTCTGTGCCATCATCATTTGCCCAAACGCAGTGTCTAGACAATTTGTTAAGCAAGTTCCTTTGTTATGAGAAGGGTCTCCCAGTTCTATCCTCGACTGTTCTTGACGAGAACTTAGAAACAATGCCATTGTGAGTGCGATTGTTATATACCACCTCCTGATACCTCCATGAGCTGCTCCGCAAGGATTTTTGCGCATTTAATTACGACATTGCGATAACATGTACAGATCCTTAACCAGCACGAAATCTTTCAATGCCCTGCGCCAACGCGCAGAACAAGCAGAACAGACGCATCGCCGTGCAGAAGATTATTACCGAAGCTATGCTGGACAGTATTTCCGAATGACAAGTATGCGTCAGAAGCTAGCCCATGACGGAGAAAGTGGTTTGCCGTATCAACTCTTCATCGCACCAAGGACTGTCAAGCTTGACACATGGCTTCTGGACTTGGAAAGAGTGGATTCTTTGATACAAGAAATCTTTCGCCTTTTCTCCGCTTCTCCGTTCGCTATCGAGAGAATCACCGCTCGCCTCGATAAAGCTGATAGAGGCCTGGAACGTATCCGTGATGAACTGAGAGTCCTTGCGGAGGCAATTAATGAGCGGATCCAGGCTGCAGTGTCGGAGCCGTTGCACTTAGAAGCATGGGATTCTAGATATGAAGAGCTTCGGAAGCAAGGAAGAGATGCTGTTGCCGCTTGGACCATGACTTTGCCGGAAACACAGAAGCAGATTGAGTTGGGAATGACCATGCAGGATATCTTGAGGGTACTGTGGTATGATGGGAAATAAACGTTAATCCGCACCCCCCTGTCGCCCCCCTCGTCAAATCATACACAACAAGCTACAAGTATACAGAAATTTGGTTCTTTCGAAAGAGAAAGAAGAGGCGAAGAGTATACAAAAGATCCGAAGAAAAAATATTTAGTTTTCGCGAAGAGACGAAAGAAAGACGACCTCGCGCACTGACCTGGGCCGGGGTGACAATTAACGTTTATTTCCCATCATACCACAGTACATTTTCGGGCTGGGGTCCATTGTATCGAGAATAAGGGGGTGCCTGTCGACGGTATGTGCCGTGGCTCAGTCGATTCTAGTACATATGTGTTTTTCTGAGAAGATGAATTTTCTTGAATAATATTGGCCAAGACCTGAATACATCAGCAAACAAATCCCGACAGTTTCGAATTTCATCCCGCCTACTATCTTTTCAAAGTTCTTATCGCTAGCCACACCTGACATTCAAACCGGTGCGGCACTTTTACCAGCCAAGGCTGTCTGTACTTTCTCTGTCAAAAACGCGATTGCTTCCGGGCCATCCCCGTTGGTCGTGTAAACAAAGTGTCCTGCATTCGGTGGTTTTCCTTCGCAAGTCGCATCTGGAGGATTGTTTTCTTTCGCACAAAAGATCATAGTTTGCTCTTTCGGATAGTCTTTGATTTTACCACCGTCAGCGACGAATCTAGTGTCGCCGAATAACACGCCTGCTATGACTTTCTGTTTGACATCGGCAGGCAAGGCAGTTACGGCGTTATGCATAACCGCCGCTCCCTGGCTATTATAGAAAGTTAATATAAATGTGATGTAAAAACAGATGCGCATTACCTGTAGCCGCCAAAAATAATGATAGCATTTGGACACTTGGTTGAGGCCGTCGTGAACATCTTCTGTGCTTCAGTGATGGCGACATCGGTCGTCCCCTTCGCTAGACTATTGTCTTTCAACGCAGCAGTGTACTTTCCACCAACACCTTGGCAACCAAGACTCTCCGGAAATGCAGTACGAAGTCCTTTGCAAACGATTGGCCCCATAGAGCCTCCCATATTCCCAGCTTCGGATGATGCGCGAGCCATGATGAAGAAGATATCGCGACAAGATCCATTCATCAAATCATTCTCCAAGTTCGGTCCTCGGTTCCCGCGGGTTCCTCCAGGGTCGACTTTGCCGGCTCCGCCAGATCCTTTGCTTTGAGGAACTGCGAGTGCGCCAGCAGCCAGCGCCGCAACGTGAATGAATAACATGTTCCGGTATCCAACAAATGCACGAAATGAGCGATTCCATTTCTGACCCGAGAACGCTTTGTTGTGAGCGTTAAGTATGGCAGCACCATATCAGTGAAACCTTCTTTAGATGGCCGACAGGCGCGATATGAAAATAGATGAAATTTGTCAGTTAGCCCTATGGAAGCTTTAGCTGATTAAGGAAATGCCCAAGCTTCAAAGGACGGGAGAGCCGAGCGAACATGACGGGCCAGAATGGCACAAGAATCGTGACTGTCGTGAATATGGAATTCAAGGTCGAGAGACTTATAGAGCTTCCAGTTGAAGCATGAGGAGCACATGGGATCTCGCCCTCTACCACTATGATACTCGGAGATCCGAATCTGATCCTCGAATTTACAAGTTAGTGATTCTGATTTTACCCACTGGGCGCATTTCGTCCGATAAAGCTTTGCAAGGAGTTCCGAACAGTGTGACAAGACTTGATGAATACCGCCCTGTGAGTTCTATCATAGCGCAGCGTACTCAAGGAAAGAGCAGATGTATGACCGGAGAGCGAGATAGGGCTTCGGACACACTGCGCGGTGAAGAAGATGGTTTGCGCGGTAGAGACATGGCTAGTACCAGTGATCAGGAGGGGGTTTCTCGCTATTATTTTTCTAGTGAATACGTAAAGCAGGTGAAAAGCTCGTTGTGAGATGCGAACGGCGGTGATGAGAGGTGGGAAAGGAATTGTGGTCTTCTGTTAGGGACACGGCAGAGCAGAAATACGATGGTAGACCCCTGAAAATTGCACCAGAGCACTAAAATTAACGGGTGATCCCCTAAACTTCATCACGTTACCTCCTAGAATGCAGGCACGGTAGGGTGTTTTCCCTTGGCAGTCAGCCATGAATCTCCTGTCGCTCTGGCTTCCTAATCTTTCAACCTCTGCTATTTACTCCAATCAACACAGTGTGAAAACCCCTTCGGCGATAGGCTCACTCGCTACAGTTTAAGCAAAGACTTCCAACGCTTCAAGCTGCCAAGTACAGGTTGACAGCGAGATGTTCCTGCCAAGACCCGGACATCCGCTCTTTAATTCTCGCAGTGCTGGCGATCTTCAGCGAATCTTACTGAGCACAGCCCAGATGCTTCAAGTTTTGCTCGGCCATCTCTGGATCGCCCCCACCGCCATGTTGGGACAGAGGTTCTAGACAAGAACCGAGGCTTCAGGTTTTGAGTCGCTGCCGACAGAAATACCGCAGGCCACTGCCGTCCACTCAACAACTCCCAACCGTATCGGCGTAGTCATTTCACCCTTGACTTCTCTCTTTGCAGTTTTACAGTCATCGATGGCGTAACCATGTGCCTCCATGGCTTCATGCCATGACGACAATATTGGCGAACGAACAAGCCCTATCGAGTCCGATAACGACCTGAATTTCGGTACATGGCGATCCAATTCATTTGCTAGAGCATATTACTCAGTGGACTACTATGGAATGCTGTGATAGTGGAGTCTGATCACTGAGTGGGAAGCAGAGGTTCCTCGCAGCGTGAAGACTCATTAAGACTCCGAAGGTCTCCCACGGTTCAAGGATGTCTTTATAAATTAATTTTGTGTCTTGGAAGCCAGACGGCCACCTGCTGGTCTCTCTATATTTCCAGGCAAAGCTGCGACCGAGGTTCTTACGTGCTTGCCTTACCATGGCGCAACCATAGGATGGCGTTCTCACCTAATATATAGCCAATCGCTCTCACAAGACTCGCCTTCACAACGATAACAAACCGAATTTGAATAAGGTACAAACACATCATCTTGATCTTTGCTGCATCTCTGAAAGATTCCCAGACGCTCATTTCAGACACTCATTTTTTCCATTTACCAAAATGAAGCTCACTCTACTCCCATTGGCGTGCCTCCTGAGTAGCACCATCGCCGCGCCTGTCAAAACCGCAAAAAAAGACACCAGAGCCGTCGATCTCGCCATTCAGCATGTCACCGCAGCCCTAACTCGTCTCGATGCCGCCTTCAACAACATCAACTCCCGAAGCACCAACAAACAGGAACAAACCAACACGGCCAACGACATCCTAAACATCAACGGCTTCCTCCAGAGCGAGCTCAGGACCGGAACCGGCGTCGTTGAACGCGGTGGCAATGTCGGCCCTGTCGAAGCCGTAACACTCGTCACACCTGTCCAGAAAATCACCACTCTTACTACCCAGATCACTGATGGATGGCAAGGACCGGCGAAAAAGGTGTTTAAAGCTGCTGGCAAGAGAGATGCGGTTCTGAAGGAGTTGACGGCTACGAAGAAGGCTAGTTCTGATTTCGCTGATGCGCTTACTGCTAAGTTGCCGTTGGCATATCAGTACATTGGTACTGCGAACAAGGCTTCGGTTACGCGATCTATTCAGAATGCCATTGATGACTATTCTTGATTGCTGCAATGGGCGATGGGATGGGGGAGCTATAGACGTTGTGCTTTCATGGACTGGGAAGTTCTATTCGCTTCGGTTGTAATAATATTTTTAATCCTCGTCTGGTCTTGCTATGCTCTTCTTCTGAATGGGTATTTATCGTTTTTTCAAGGATAAACTCTGTATCACCTGATATTACTTGACAGGACATAGTTGTCCATCGCTCTGGTTGCTCTGCTTGTTATACCCTGGGTGGAATTCGCAGGATTCTCGTACTTTGTGTTCTTTCCTATTGTCATCAGCTGTTCTTCTTTTGCTTTTCAAGTTCATCATAGGTTCATTCTGGTGTGGATGCTTGCACTGTCGTCCCATGTCGATGAAAGGGTTCAAAGTCAAAACATATTATCAACCCACTCAACATGCGTCATTCCACATTTGCCATCTGGGCGAAAAGCGGGCAAACAACAAACAGTGGGGAAGCATTTTCGGGAAACCCAATCTCCATACTATGTAAGTACTAGCTGTGAGATCACGGGAGCTAGGCACGAGTCAACCACACGTAAGACATAAAAATACACATCTATGCTTTGGCACCGTGAATGAACAAGCGTTCCCCCTCGACAGCTTTGAATTTCTTCTCTGCGGGCTCTCCGGCTTTACCTCCAAAGACCAATTGGGCCTTTAAGCTCCATGTAAGTGGAATATCCCATTCCTTCTGCGCACGTTGGTCGACGACGGGGTTGTACTGTAGTCGTGTAAGCACGTACGATACCATCATGGTTTTCCGTCGTTGTTCCTATAACTTACATGTTGGAGGTTGCAACCGAAGCCTTCGGCCTGCAGTCCAGTCCACAGTACGAATTGATGCATGGCAGAAGTGTGTTCACTCCATTGGGGGAATTTGTCAGAGTAAATGGGGAAAGCGTGCTGGAGTTTCTGGATCCGGTCGGGGTCTTCGAAGAAGAGGATCTGGGGGAGGGTGATCAGTGACGTAATTCGACCTCGAGATATTTTGTCATCGTCAACGTACAGTGCCATAACCAGCCTTGAACCCATCCAGTTTCTTCACGGTGGTAGCGAATTGGGCCGCATCTGGTACATTGGGCTTCAAGACTTCCTTTGTGATTTCCCAGAACTTGTCGTGTTCGGCGTGGAGGAGGACGACGACGCGAGTAGACTGGCTGTTGAAAGAGGATGGTGTATGGAGAACGGCGTCTTTCACAATCTTCTCCAGTTGCTTGTCAGAAATGGGCGATTCCTTGTTCAACTGATAGTAAGATCTGCGTTCTTGCACGGCATCGGCGAAGGACTTGGAAGACGACATCTTAGGCAGGAAATTGGAGAATGCACGAAGAGCTGGCGTGTTCGATTTGATGGAACGATGGGGATATGTAGAAGGCAAGTAAGAGCGGATGGATGCGTGGGGGAGCCGACGAAGAAAAGTTGTCATGGAGAAGAATGCTGGAGGCATAGTTTCGGATTTATATACCGTTGCACCAAGGAATGGCAGTAGCAAGGATAAAATGGCGATTAGGAAGGTGGATGATACTAGCAATTGCCTTGATGATGGCATTGATGTGTGACGAAGTGCCGTTGTAGAATGGCTTCTGTAGGGTTCCACAATCACAAAGCAATTGATCAGCGAAGTGAAGTTTGTGAACTGGTAGAGGATCGGCTCGCAGTGAGACTCGAGGTGTTGTGATAATGATGAATAATACGCGCCCCAATTCCGCGATGGATGCGGACAAGTCTCCGATCATAATCCTTCACAGGCACAGTGACTTCAAGCAAGGTTGCTTCTGCCCAAACAACAGACATCATAAAGTCTAACCTACGAAGCATATCGACAGCCAATCATGAAGCTCACCCCCAGCCTGGCCTGGTGTCGTGCCCATGGTCAATGGCTACAGTATACGTGTCTTTTCCGGGCAGCAACACGCGCATCGCGAAATCGACTTCCAATCTAGAACTCATGGAAGGAATATACTGGCTTTGGATCACATTCCTCACAGTATAATGGAGCCAAGAGGTGTGTGTAGTCCAGGTATAATATCGTCTCATTTCACAGTTGAAAGCATATCTCAAAAACGATGACCTCGACGAATTTTGACCTCTTCATTTACCAAGGTTGTTTTATGGTATCTGTGAATGTTTCTCAAGGTAGACGCCTGAAAAGGTAGAAAGCCTTTCCCAATACTACAAACCTCCTGATTTCGAGCCTCTAGCCGCCCGCGAAATTGGCTGACAGGTCTTTGATCGGTCGCTTTGAATAGGAAAAAACGCAACTTTCAACACTTCCAGCGCCTTTGTGCCGGTGATAAAGGAACTTGAGATCAACACGACCATTAGCAAAGCTGCCTGTTTTCACTTAACAAATAAGTTCACCCGATTCCACACCCCGACTGCTCATACCTCCAGAGGCGCCCAGAGACAGATGAATGTCCCAGACCTGTGCATCTCTAGACCACTCGAGCGGAACTGAAACAACTACAAAGACTCTAACGATCAATCACAATTATGTGTCAATATTACGTGACTCGCTACGAGTGCGGCCATCGCAACCGCATTCTGGAACTCGAACAAAACTGCTATCTTGTCGACGCCGACGACAACTCTTATGGTTGTTGCGAAAAAGAAGAATACGCACTTTATGCTGGATGCGAAGTTGCAAGCCCCCTCGACTGCCCGAATTGCCGTGCTAGCGGTGAGGGCCGGGTCGATGGCGTATTTGGAGTTGCCACTATGTATCGATACCAAAACGCACCGGAGACCAAGAAGAAAGCCACAAAGGCCGAAGCAAACGCCCTTGAAAGTGGTAGGACATGGTCGAAGTTCAGAGCCAGAAATAAACCGGCTGCTCGAAATCTGGATGGTAATTGGAGGGTGAAGGCTCACTCTCCTAAGCAAATGGCTTCCGCTACTATGACGACTAAAAAGGCCACTGTTGGAAATGATATCGCCATGGCCAATGCAATCCAGCCTGCTCCTCAGCCCGAGAAACCAGCCAGTTTGGTGTATGGCGCTGTCACGATCTTGAAGAGGGAGTGGAGAGGGCACTCACGGCAACTCAATTGATATCTCAATCAGTCACGAGGCCGAAGAAAACCGACAAGATGCAAACCTCTTCAGTTTGTAGGAGAAAAGGTCTGGTCGCTCTGAGCTCGGAATCTGCACGTTTGGCCATCCACCCCGGGATCCTATCAGAAGAATCACCAACTTGTCTGATCTTACGTCTTCTCTCTGTATGAACTTGGCAATGAATTTGGACCCTAGCCAACGAAAATACTATATATCCTACGAGGACAGCAGGTGGCATGTATGATTCACCATGGTTGCTTTATCTTCTTGGTCTATTGATGTTCGTAAAAGCGCCATATGGATGCAAACGAAGAGGGGGGATCAGTCGAAGGTACCGTGGAGAAAGAGAAGATAAGAGGATGAGGCGAAGATGTATCATGAAGTACGAGGACTACTCATTCAGGCACGCGACCGAAGGAAGAACAGGCAAAAAAAAAAGGAAACAGATACTATATAAAAAAATGGTACGAACAAGAATACTCTCTAAAAAGCGACCATCGAGATGCTTCGAGGCTTGGCCGATTATATTGATTGGATTTGGTTGTTTTTGGTCTAGATGAGGTTATAATATATTTTCAGATTCGTATTTGTATCATTACTCTCGCTCAAGATTACTCTGGACTGTGGAGCTACTACTGCTTTTAACGACTATAGATAAACCGCATCGGACTGCACTGCGATTGGGATGCGATACCATTTTCGGAGGGCAAATCACTCCCTAAATATCCTCCACTCTGAGGCGGTCTCCCCAAGATTTCGATTCCTTCGGCCCCGTTAACGGTGGTATACTTACTTTGACACCCTGGACTCCGCTAAGTACGAGCATTAACTCTTCCATGGACAATGTCAACGGTTTTTTTAACTGCTTCTGAAAGACTGAGTGCAGTGCCTCGTAGTTCTCAACTACTTTTGGGGAAAATTCAGTTTGTAGCACGTAAAAAGCGTCTCTGATCTCTGGTACAACTCTATCGAGTTGCTCATTACTATGTAGATCTTGTATAATATCGGTTTCAATGGCATCCAGGAACAGATACTGGAGAATATTTTGGCGTAACTCTGCAGGAAATGCCCTTGCTGCGAAGGATTGTGAGTGTTGTGGGAGTGATTTTTGGTGGTGCGGAGATACGCAAGACCTGCGATATACAAAGATTGTTTACTCGAATAGCCAGGACCTTCTCATGAACGCGTGTCTTGTCAGTGGTTTCTTGTAGAGGAGAGCAAAAATTAGGTGAGGTTGATGATGTTCTGATGGGTCAGGAGGAGGAAAGAACGCGACATGTGGGATAGTCTTGGTCAAGCGTCCATGAATACATTCAATTATGCAATCCGATATCAATTTAGACAATTTTCTAGCAATCTGGTGGTGAATCTTTTCCAAAAATTTATTAATAACGATCAGCATTTGAACACCATACTATTTCTCCAGTATACCTCCCTCTGGAGCAGGAAACACCTGTTCCCAACGGGGCTAGCGTCACAAGGCAGCCGACCTCAAAACCAATCTCCGAAGTCACTCAACTCCATCAACGCAAAATCCTCCAAAATGTCAGCATCGGCCGAGAACATCGATGCCGACAAATTCGATGTACGGTTCGAAGCCATCATCTCCAAGATGGACAGCCATCGCATGCAAATGAACGGCATGAACAAAGACCTGCTTCGTCTGCTGCAAAAAGCCGCCAATGACTTCGGCAGCGCTAGAATCGAGACTGCCGTCTCTGAATGCAACGCTTTGAAAGAGCAAGTTCGTGGTCTGAAAGGACGAGTGGAAGAGCTTGAGGATGAAAACAAGAAACTCGCAATCGACTATGAGCGGCTCGGAACAGATCACACTCGACTGGGCAAAGAGCTCGCCAATGTTCAGGACGAACTCAGGGATTCCGACAAGCGAAATCAAGATCTAGAGGAGAAGTTGAGCGAGAACGAACAGACCCTGTCTCAATTCGTGGCTCTCACGTCACGCGTTGCCAATGTGAATGCCAGTAATAAGCGTGCGGCTGAAGATGATCGACTTTCTCGCAGCAAGAAATCGCGACCTAGCTACGAAAGACCATCAGAAAGCCTTCGAGAGGAAGACCGCCCACGCGAAATCAGCAGGTATGAGGAACCACACCCAGATGCCGCCTCACGTAGAGAATTCCGAGATTACAGTCCTTCAGAGCGTCCAGTCCATCAACCTTACGAGCGCCTCCGTAACAGTGAGGGATCTTACTCAAGCTCTGGAAATGCACCAGACAAAGTCAAAGACTATCTAGCACGACTCCCAACGCCATCTAACACCCGTGACGATATCAGTTCGAGAGATCACAATAAAACGCCAGCGTCCACCGAGGATATCAACATCAGAGGGAGGGCTTCGAGTGCTCTCAAAACCGAGACAGGTATGTCTTAGATTCTAGCCACAGAAGATGTCAAGACACTATCACTGACTCTAGCAGCGCACATCCCAACAGGCCCACAGCACAGCAATGGTTCAAAAGTCTGGCGGCGCGACGAAAGCACTCATCTCACCCAAAGCGCAGCAAATTCCGCCACTGCACCCGGAGGTGGGTCTAGAACCATGACGGAGAGCAACGGGAACGCTTCAAACGACAATCGCAATAACAACGACCGATACGACCCCTCACGCGCCTCAATCCGTGAGACACCAACAGGCCCTTCAAACCAGCTACAGATACCGCCGCCGCCACCGCCGCCTCCACAACCGCCAGCATTCACGCGCCGTCGCATCGTCTGCCACGCCTGTTGGGAAGTCCGCGGTCGCTGCGACAATCGTTCCACCTGCGGCAACTGCTCAGCCGACGGCGTCGAATGCGTGCGAACCATCTGTCTCGACTTCCAGAACCACGGTGTGTGCCCACGTGGCGCCGGTTGCTTCAAAGTACACGGTGAACAGCATTACCAGACCGTCACCTTCAGCCCTTTCGATCACCAGGAGAACAAGAGGAGATAGTGAGTGTTCGTTGTCGACGCTGGCTTCGGAAACCATGGCTTTGATGCTGACAAGCATATAGCGCACGTTGGAACGCCAGTGAGGGTGTTTGATAGGCAAACGAAGTGATGGGCGCGACCTTTATGGAGGAAATATGGTCGCAATGGGGATAGGAAGAGACATTGAAGGAATCGATGAGAGCACACCTATCAGGCATCATAACAAACAAGCATAATTAGCAACAACATCACTCCAGTTCCTCTATTCCTATCCTTCCTTTTGATAACTTCGATTCAAGGGTCGATATTGATAGCTTTTTGGCCAACATACTAAATGATCTCGCGAAAGAGTTATCGATATCGATCTTAGGTTGAAGGACTCTATTTCACTTCAACCATGGAAGAGTGAAAAGAGGCATGACTTGACGGCTTCACTTTGGTTTTGTGAATAACAGAGTGATCACCTCTTATCTTCTAATTGACCGCAATGGAGGTTGGAAGGCAACTCAAGGTCGATATCACCAGGTACATATCGATCAGACTACCAAAACAACAGAAATTCAGACTCCAGTTTTGATGCACGAATTCGATTGAAACGCCAGGGAATCTGGAAGCTATACACAGCTTAATAGTATCGCGTCGTATTCTTCATCGTGAGTTGATACACGCCGATCTGGCTCTGGATACATTTGAGGACATGAAGCCTCCAATTTTGTATCTAGATTTTATGTTGCCTACCCAAAATGCGTCTTCGGTCTCTCCAATGCCTTACCATCCAGGATAATATCAACCTTCTCATTATAAAAGCACACTAATCCAGCAATTGCAGCGCTCTCCAGCGTCGGTAAGCGATAATACCACACCAAGCTTGGAAAAGATTGTCCATTGATCACTATATCGTAGTATTCTGCATCCCCTTTGTATGGACACTTGGTAACCAGATCGCTCTTTCGGATGTACTGTTGGTTCAGGGAGGCGAGGGGGAGGTAGTATCGCGTTGGTAGGCCGGTCTCGAGGAGATGGACGGAGGAAGGTGATTCAGCCAGTGTGACTCCGTTGAGGCTGATTTTGATGGGACGGGAGGAGGGGAGGACATCGACGCGTCGGAAGGGATCTTTTGGGTGGACGTAGATTGGGGTGTCTTCTTCTAGCCAGCCATCTAGATTCTTGTCAGTTGAGGAACGAAAAACCGGGGTACAGGACTGATCTAAGACGCCCGAATCTCCTATTCTGCGCGGGTGTAATGGCCACCTGCGTCTTGTTTACACGTACCCATGCTGTTGAATTCTAGCCTCACAAGACCTGCGAGTGGTGATGCAGGAGACTTCGAGTCGACATGTTCAGAGAACGCGATAGCCCTGTCTGTCGTTTTCGCATTCACGCCATTTGGACCAGGAATCTTGATAGACAGTATGGAAGCTCCAGGTGCAGCAGTTCCGCTGACAGGAACATCCTCCTTCGAAATGTAATCACAGTTCTGAAGTGATCTGGTTGGAACATAGTACTGTGGGAAGTAATCATGCTCCCAGACGTGTGTAGCTTCGGTCGTATCAACGATGTAAGTATTGTTGAAGAGGACTCGGACGCGTCGGGAGGTTGGGGAAACCTTTCGAGGTCCGTTATCTAGCATATGCTTTGCGATTCCTCTTAGACTGGTCATGATCAGTATCGTGGTATTGTTTCTGAAGCTCTCTCGGGTTGTGTAAGTACTCGTTTGTCATGGTGATGAGCGGAGGCATTGTATCTAAGTTCTTGAAAGGCGACTTGCCCTACATGTCAATGATGCTTTGAAGTCAAGAATGGAGAATGTTACGAAGTTTTCCCCGTATGGTTCGGATCATCATCCAGCTACCCCGCTTGTGGCTTTATATTCAGTTCAGGCATATCGAGCATCAAAGCAGTATCGAGAGATGGCGAGGAGGCAGCGGTTGACTTCTCGCGTCGATAGCAAGCACAGCTGCAGCAGATCAAAACAGGCAAGATACAGCCTTCGACGTTCGTTAGAATAGATATCGAGAAAGTCATGAGTCGTGTGAAGAAGGGGATCTATTACAAGTATTTCGAGGGTCTGCCATTAGTTCTAAAGACCTTGGCGAAGGATCGGCCCGGAGTATCGTATCGCCTACTTATTCTCCAGTTGCCAACCTTTGCCATTGTCTTTCACTCACAAACTTCAACGTTTGCTATCATCGACACTCTGTTGGCATTACGCTAGGTCAGGCACCATTCAATACTTCCTCGCCTATCTGCAACCACTTCCGACTCCGATGGACAGGAACAGTTGTCTTCCATCTGTATGTACACTCTTTGAACGACCTCAATCCGTTGTCTCTGCAAAACGAAAGCAATTTGGTGGCCGAGACGTTGGTTTCGCCTTCTAAATTATTATCGAGACATGCACTTGTGCCTCCAATCATCTCAGCGAATCCGAGAGTGGATTGGAGTTTACCATCAGTGCCGTCGTTGTAAAGGCGTGGATGTAAGCCATTGGTCAGTGGAAAGGGAACAGCAGGTCGTGAAAACCAGCAAAATCCTCCGGGTGGTATCGTTGATCATGATTTGGACGAAATATCGAGACCTTTGCTCCGCGAATTCCGAGACAGAATTTACAGCGGTCGTGCTTGAATGGGCTTTCAAAACTGGCTGAGAAGAGAATTGATGATGCGATTCAGGGACGGCATCATAACCATCCTACGTGAGTACCAGCTATGCAACATCACTGACAGGCACGCCTAACAGGCTTTGATACCTCTACGAAGCCCATTTCCATGCATATCATCCCTCAAAACCACCAGGCACCTTTTCCGCCTCCACCCCACCCTTCTCAAGTCCAACTTCTTTGCTCTCTGTTTTAGTTGCCACTATCCTGAGTCTTTCTTCATCCCGATCCCGCCAGCACTCCTTCCAAACCCTCAACTCCTCGCCATACAAGTCCATTACGCATGGTTTACAAGCGCTGCCGCAACATTCTCGCCCATCCGCTGGTGGTTTCACGGGTCTTTCTGGGTCCAGGGCTTTTGTGATGAGCTCGTTTTCGCGGATGGGAGCGAGCCGCGATTTGACAAGTTTGACTAAGGTTGGTGAGCGGGATTTTGGGTCGAAGGACATGCCTTTTGCAGAGACAGAGCGTGGGAAGAGATGGCCATGGAAGCGTAACAAAATATATGGGATGAGGCCCGAGGTTCGGAAATTGTCGGGGACTAGCGGGACCCGTCTTCTTTTCTTCCACTGTTCCACATCTCTCTTCTCCAGACACGTCTACTATTATGAGCCCCTAACTGTTAGTATGTCGCCATTGCTCGAGCTTGATCTCTTGCTACAGCCTAGACGGTTACAGATCAACACTCACCAATCCCTCGACGCTCCGGTTACTATCATAGAAACGCCATGATTGACCTATGGGAGCCCTCTGTAACAGAAGATATAAGTCAAGACCTCTGTTCTTCCAACGAGGCTTGGCCAAGGAGGCAGATGCCCGTCGTATTTCGAGACTAAGCAGTTAGAGGAGGTGTTGATTTAGGATAGTTTGGTGCTGGTTTTGATACAATTGTATATTTTTCGTGTGGTGATGGAGTGCATAGATGATACTAGGGTTTTCGAGTATACTTAAATTCACTACTTCTGATGTGAAAATGGGAAGCGAGTAGTCTCGGCTCTCCCGGATATTTCGATTGGAAGAGTCAAGCCACTTCTCTCTCGCTCCATCACGCCGTTGAATATCTGAAAATGGACTGGCAATATTGATACCTGAATAGTAACGGAGAGGATGACCACATACGGCATCGAAGTAAAGGAGAACTGCAAAAACTTTTCTTCATATCATCTTAGATATACAAATCGCCATCCCAGACGATCTAAAATCTGTTCCGAACACCACACCCCGATCCCAGCAAATAACGACCTGCATACGACACTGGGAGGTTTGAGAAAACACAATCTCACCTTCCAAAAGCCAGTAAATCCGAGTATGTCACCGTCGACCGCTGTAATGGTTTCCCAACCGGATAGCCCCTTCCGCCCTATCCGTACATAGCGTCTTTTCATTTACCGCGAGTGCTTACTTCCCAAGCCTCTGATCCGCTGCCAAAAGCTCCACGAGCGTGGGATTTGTTTTGGATCTTTGCTTCTACTTGGCAATTACTCTCGGTTTCGCCGATGGGGAGGTCTCTGCCCTCTCCTTTTCAGTCTTCAAGGCTCTCCGGAACTGTCCTGGAGTGAACAGGTGCTGTCGCATTGGCGCATCGAAGCATGACTGGCTGCTTTTTTCAACCTCTTGCGAGCGGCGCTTTGGTGGACAGGTCGATGTAGATACCCTACCGCAACCGAAAACATGGAACCCCATCGCAAAAGGTCGGTTTCCATAACCCCAAAAGAGGACGTCGATGCTTTTCCCCTTTCTCCTTCAAACGCACATGCTCCCCGACCAATCCCGACCCCTCCAGTTCGAACTCCGCTTTATTTTGCCTTCAAAAGGGTATGCAGGGGTGGATTAGGTCAAGTCGCCATTTCGAATGGCGCTTTGTTTCGCTATCCCAAATGGCAGAGGGAGAGTATCTCAAGTCGCCGCTTTCTGTATTCTCCGCGCCCGTTGCGCCATCTGTACCCGCTGCGGCTGTCGTTTTTCCGGCCGCGTCCGATGGGACGACCAGCCGAGTCTTTCAGTGATGCCGTGGTGGGGTTTCGGTCGAGCGATGGCATCGATCATTGGAGGGAGGTAGGCTAAGCTGAGGAGGAGGGTGAGAGTAATGGTGGTGAGGACTGGCATGATTGTGCGGCGCAATAGGTTCAGTTGCTGTTTATTTTCAACGTTGTTGTATACGATTTTGGTTGAGTATATAGTTTTTGTAGAGGGGATCTGGAAAGCTTTACTCGATCCTCAGGTAGAGAAAGAGGGAACCGGCCGACTTTATCACACTCAGCAAACAACACAAATCCAGACTCAACTCACGGACTGCCAGGCGCACAATTACAACGCTGGTGCGCAGCGAGCCGACCTCTCTTCTAATCAATCTGCAAGCTTTCTCCCAACGGACCAGTTCGCTCACGAACCAATCGGAACGCAAGTCGCTCCGTCAACCGCCCCGAAACGGTTTAGTGTTGCACCCAAGGGTTTCTTAGGAGCCAAGAAACGGGGCGGGGTTGAGGCGGATTGTGTGGCGGGGCTGTGCAAATCCGACTCCGCCCCGATCGAATAAGTCCGTATTCAGTTATCAACCAGCCTCTGCCCAGCCATTTTACATATCAGAGCAGATCAGGCCCCGGCTTTGCTTGGCTGCGGAATTGCTGGGTTGGGTTATGCGCTTGGTAAGTAGACTGGAGGGTTTATCGGGTTCGAGGATTGTTGCGTTTCTGGGTTGCGAGGTTTAGGGCCTTGAATCTTGGTGGCGGGTATGTTTTGCTTGCTGGGTTTGAATACTTGAAAGACTATATGTTCTTACGACCGTAGAGTACTCGGATTTAGGGCTCTTGCGAAAGATTACTAATAGGTAATACGATAATTTCTTTACTAATTAGGATACGCTAGACCCTAATAGTATAACATCCCTAGGTCATCCCATTTTAGTTGTATTAGAATAAGACCCTCACTTATCTGTATATATGAATGATCGATACCCGCGAGATCGCATCGCGTTTACTTAAAGATATCAATAGACGTAGAGCCCGTAGCTAGAACGCGCTATATCTACTAGGCAAGCACATGAAGTAGAGACTTGAAATCCGGGATATATTCGAATTTTACGTCAAGTTTTAACCGCGGTAGCGATAGCGTTGTCGTACTGATTGATAATCTATTATACTTAGTAGACAAGTAGCTTAGAGATACCTAACCAAAGCCTAAGCTTCTAATTATATTACTGCCTACTTCTTCAAAGCCTTCTCCGAATCCTTCGCGAATGCTTTACACCATTTATCCCATTCCTTGCCTCCCTTCCCCATGGTCAATTTCAAATCCTCCTTCACCTCCTGGATTTCCCATTGTTCATCTTCCCAATTCCTCGTTTCCCCGCCGGTTTGACTTGGACTCCATCCGAGGGCTTCCAATACCTCTGCTTCGGTAGGTCCGGTGCCTTCCAATTTAAAGAGTTTGGGGTCGCGTCTGTGACACTCGGCTGCTAGATACCGTCGCAGTACTTCTAGACGTTCGGATGGTGTGAATGTGAGTCTGAGCTTGGCGTCGTCGTGTTTGCTGTTTTCTGGTGTTGTGGAGTGTAAGCGTTTGGTGACCGAACGAGCGGTTTTTGCGCCTCGGATGGAAGCTGTCGCCCAGACTGCGTCGATTTCGAGCAGACCGCCGAATGGCCAGATGAGGATTGCCAACATATCCACTGCAAAAGCGACAGGCAGTAGACCCGTTGCAATCACCGCGTCTTTCTGCGCTTTGCTCTTCGACCTCAGCATCGAGTTCACAAATTCCTCTCGTACTTGTTCCTCAGTCCCAGGCACGGTACTTGGATACACAAGAACAAGTTCCTCAAGCCCAACAGTCTTATTAGTTTGATCGCCTTCCTGATGACCATCCTCAGCATGACTATCAGGCGGTGAACTCGTCCCACTCGCCGACTTCGCTTTGTCCGTTCCGGGTATCCGATTCAAAAAGTCAAGACTCGAAGTCGTCGTCCACCCCATAGCCGTATCAATCCCCTTAGTAACACCACCCTTAACCCCTTTCCACGACGCCACCTTCACATCCTGCGTCTTCGCAGTCCGAACCTCCTGCTGCCATTTCCGCTGAATCTTATGCAACCTATCTTCCTTCTCGCCTTCCCTGGGTGCCGTGAGCGGTGGCGGCGGCGGCGTATAAATCAAGAACCGATCAGGGATATCTGCCACATCGGCTCCATGCAAAAAGCTCTTGTGGATATCTGGCTTCGGGAAAGGAACCAAGTAAGCGATCAACTTGTGAGGATCGCGAATGTAGTGTACTGGACTTGCCGAGTCGCCGAAGTCGCTTGTTTTTCTCTTCGGCGGCGGGGCGAAATCCGCTTGTGATTTTTCCGGCGGATAAAAGTCTTGCTGTGCGCTTTGCGCTGGACGCGGTGGATAAGCTGGAGGTGTCTCAGGGATTGGTCTGCTCGTCGGTGCCGTACTTGCGGTTGCTATGTGAGGAACCTCATTGCCAGATAGTTGATTGATAGCTGGCGGAGGTCCCGGAAGTGGTGCTTGATATTTTTCACTCATGATATCGAGGTCTTGGAAAAAGCTTGAGTTAATATTTGATAGATCTTGAAGCTCATCGCAAGTATCTTATAGAAGCTTGAAATCTACTGCGGTGATGTCATGTTGTTGAGCCCCTTTGGGTTACGTATGAGCTTGCGTGTCCACTTAGTGCAAGAGGTCGAGTCAGCAAAAAGGACCTGTTGTATAAGGTAAATCTTTAAATAACGCGAAAAGAAAGCGTATCGGAGAGGTTCAGGCGATTGGAGGCTCCTAGCTATAATGATCGACAAGTAGTGGCTACATCATCGATAATAAAATCGAAAAGAGGCTAGACTTTGCTTACTGTTACTCAACTAAACATAAATAAAAGGTAGATCAGGTGGGCAAGTCGATATAAAAATAATACTTTTATCACTTTATCGCTTAATCACCACATCAAACACAAGTCAAAGAATAAGATTTTGGAGTAAACTCAATGTCATTAGAAACTATCATTTCTACCCATAGTGCCAGCAAAAGCCGGCAAACCAAAAATAAAGTGTTCCCAGAAGAAAAATGCGCCCTCGCTCTTAAGTATTAGGGATATTAGACATCAGACACAGGTCAAAGAAAAAGATTATGGAGTAAACTCAATATCATTAGAAACTACCATTTCTACCCGCAGTGCCGGCTTTTGCCGGCAAATCAAAAATGAAGTGTTCCCAGAAGAAAAATGCACCCTCGCTCTCAAATATTGGGGCCACTGCTAACGCGAAAAGGCCGTCTTGAAATCCCGACGTCATATCATCATGCGTCGCCAAATTTCCGCTTACCCTCACCAGAAGTGCCGAGCACGTTATCACTGTCCACGATCCTAATCGTAGACAGCAATGCCTTCTCAAACTCCTTGGCCAGACCTGGGATCCGTCTAGCTGTTCGGCCCGGTGCTCCATCGATGAAATCATGAATAATTTCCGGGGGTAGATCGAACGGAAGCTGGTGCGGAGGTTGGACTGGAGGGCGTACTACAGGACCCGGGGCCGTCTGCTGCTTTTTCAGATGCTCCTCCGCTTCCTTGGACCATGCTCGCAGCGATTTGAGAATGGCTTGGCCATTGAATCGGAAGTGCTTTTCAATGACCTCTTTCCACACGGGGTCGTTGATTTTGCCATGCTGGAGCCAGCTGGTAAGAGCATGGGAAATTGTGAGGGCCTGAATATATCTATTTAAGTCCGCTGACGCCGCTGGATTCGGACGAGCTTCGCGGCCGGGTTCGTTGTACCAAGGCTCAGCGCAGAGGATCATGGCTTGTATAGAGATAAAGAGCTGTAATAGGGTGGACCTATTGGGACCGGTTGCGACCCACGGTTGGCCCTGCCAGGTGCCTAGAAGGGACAGACAGATTTTGCCATCTGGATAAAGATTCGGATTGAATCGAGCAGAGCCCCCGCCAGTCGTCTTGAACAGCATTTTCGGTGGTGTGTTGGGATACGTGAAGGGGCACCACAAGTCGAATTCGAACAAGCCACCTTCGTAGGGACTGCCATTAGGCCCGGTGATGATGATTTTCATCATATCAAGACGGGAAGACCCATGCCGGACGTATATACCTTCAGGAAGCGAGGTCTGCAGCGTCGCCAATTCGATCATCAAGCTCTTCATTCTTCCTTTGGCTTGAACACCGTGATTCCTCGAAGACTCTTTCCAAAAGTAGTAGTTCATTGAGAAAGTCTCATCTGGTACCTCATTCACGCAAAATTGCCGGTGCCATTTGGGCAGATCCTCTTGAGGTTTGACTGGCTCCTTCCCTTTCCCTTTGTAGCTAGGTTGCTGGTTGACTTTCAAGAACTCGGCCAATTTGCAGACCATTCTGCAGAGACTGAGCATGTTCTTGCCCTCAGTGGTACCAAAATCTTTTTCCGCGGCTTTAGAACGCTGAAGCATCTTCCTTGTCGGAGTCTCTAGCTGCAGAGCAACCTCTGAAAGTGCACGTGACGTCTCAGCCTTGAATCTGCCCTTGTCGCTACTGCGAAGGTCATAGCGAGTCTCGCCAAAGGAAGCAGAGAGAAGACCTGCATCGGCCGGATATACGATTCCGGGTGCGAAGACAGACGGTGAAGTGGCGGAATGACTTGCCAGTCGCTCCACAAAGCAAATCAGAGCTTCGTACAGCTTATATTGAGTTGTCATATCCTCTAATGACTCATTTCTGAGCAGTTCTACTGCCTTTTCTAGGACTGGGCTTCGTTTGAGCATGATTGCAAGGACTTCTGCAGCACGCGGGTTAGTTGATCCTGAGCCCATTTTCGCTTGCATTCTATCTTATTCTCATAGTGCTGAACTCGACTACCGTATTGTTAAACTCCCGGTGACTTGGATTTTGAAAGTCCCAGCAATCCATCGATATTGATCTCGTGCAAAGGGTTTCTGAAAAGAACTTGGGGTTTCAACAGGTAAAGGAAGAGAGTCAATGAACGTACCTGGTGGTTCGAGGTCAAATGGATGGTCATTCAATGAAGGTAGCAGCTCGGTCAGAGCAGAGTACACTTGCGTGAGCAAGAGGTCTTCGATATTGTCTTTTGGCTTGGCAATAGGCTTTGCGGCAGCACGGCCCCGTCGAGCTTGAGCGAGAATACTGGGAGGCAGAAAATCAGGAGGGAATCCAGTAGTAGGAGGGAAACCAAGAAGATCGACCAGGTGGTCGTCACCCAGGAAAGCGGCATAGTTTTCTGGGCCTCCACCATAGCCCGTGCCATTGGAGGATCGGAGTGCGCGTCTGCTCTTAGCAGGATCACTATTAGCTCGACGAGGGGTTGAAAGGCGCTTGGAGAAATTTTCATCTCGTCGTCCTTTGTAAGCCTTTTGATGATCGGCTGCACACAAGAGCGCCCATATCAGGAACAGACGGCCGTCTTGACAGCACATCGTGACCTCCGCCCTCGTGTCTTTGGGAGAGCTCGTGGGCTTGTCAAGCTTGTGTAGCCTTCCACATCCAATGCAAGTATGTTTTGAGCATAGGGCGCATTGCAAAACGGAGTCCACTCGGCCTGTGAAGTGGTGGTTAGTAAAACATCTGAGGATCAAAATATCGAGAATCGGAAAGAAGCCTTCACGATTCCTGGCGATCTATGTTTTCCATATTGCCAGAAATCCAGCACTCTTAATCGAGAAATGAGCCTTCAGACTGAGAGCGAAAGCGATCACGAATTGTTTTTAGTTCAAGAATTCGCTTACCTTTCTTTCCAAGCCACTTCTTAGTCAACTGTAGAACATCTTTCTCGCTATTCAACAAATGCTTCTTGCAGCCGGCACACTGTTTCTTCAGAATTTGCTGTCCAAAGGCACGTAGCGGCATTGCATCTATCTCGAGGTCAATCTCAACGGTATGTTCTTCCTTCGGCTGGAACGTGTTCTGGCGGCCAGCCTCCGTGCGGTGAAGACCACCAGCATCCAATTCTGCTTGCAATTGTCGCGCATATTCTTCGTCCACGTCAACAAACGACGTTGCGGACGATGACGCAAGAGAAGTTCTGGGAGGTGCAATTCGTTTACCGCTGAGTTGATCAAAGCCACCAGCCAGACTCGTGGCGTATTCCCCATCAGATTTGAAGGGAGACGTGGTCGGCCACATGGTTGAAGCCGATCCTGGCGCCATTTCGGCATCGAACATGGCCTGGAGTTGACGCGCAACCTTTTCGCTCTCATCCTCCGATGTGGGAATTGATACAGGCGGACCAAACATGGAGGGCGCGGTATTTGGTGCGTATCCATAAGGAACTGTCAGCGCGGTTCCAGCTGAGCTCCAGCCTGGTGTCTGCATTGAGCCATAGGGAGATAGCGGGGTATGCGAGGAATAATATTGGGAGCTAAAAGGGTATGGCTGCAGCGGATGGTTTTCAGTTTTACTCGAGACGGAGGGATTTGACCATGTCGGGCCGAACAATGGCAACCCGGGAGGCAGGTGCTGTGTTGACCCGAATGATGGAGGAGTCATGGGGTGAGCCGGAAAACCTGGCGGGACGGAGGGAGCTGGTGAGCCTGGCGAAGATGTATGGGTGGCTGTCTGTTGATTCAACGTCTGCAAGCGTTCCTGATGCGTCTTTGCCAGTTCCTCGTCCTTGTTCTTGTCCTTTGGATGCGACATGGTGTCCACGGTCGGGGATTCCGAGCGGGCGACGACAAGAAGTAGGTAGCTAGTTCCAGCTCGAGGTCTTTGAGGTCCTGGTTGAGTGGGAAGAACAAGTCAGTATAAAAGCTTGCAAGCCAGTGTTGAAAAGGGTGGTGGCGCGTGTTGAAGGAGGAAGCTTTGGCAAGAATGGATATAATGTCGCCAGTGTTGTTGCAGAAGTCTCACACGCTGACTGATCTCACTCTTCTCAAGCCCACACCCAAGGAAGGAGTGTCCCGCGATATGGCTAAAGTTAATTCAGAGTTCAACCTGGCAATGTCTCCCAGAGCGATGGTCCCAGTTGTCAGCTATGGCGTGGAAGAGAGGATGGGCATAGCATAACATGTCCTTGTATTCGCTGTCCGGTGAGAAGGACGACGATATGCGTCTTCCAGGCTCTTGATGTTCAGGACTGCAGCTCATATGGTGACCCGGAGTCCTCGAGGACTTGCAGGGCTGCGGACTCGTAGACTTGCGGACTTACGAACTCGTAGACTCGCGGACTTACGAACTCGTAGACTCGCGGACTTGCAAACAGCTCAATTCATAGTTTTGACGACTAGGATGGAGGTTGATAAAGGCAAACGCAAACGCGCGCCCCCTCGTATCACCCGCTGATAGACACGTGACTGTACCATTGTACATCCAAGTGCAGGTATTTGATGATGATGATTCATCCCACCTACGATAGCTCCATGTTCAGGAGGTTGATGAGGAGGTTGTGTGCAGCATGTTGTGGCTTTGAAAAGTGTCGGTGGATGAGCAGGTGGCATCCTCTATAAATACTTATTCTAGGGGCACCTGCAAGCGAAAAAGCAAGGCTGGCCCTCTGTTTGAAACGGCGAGTCCGACTAGGTAGTGGATCGCCGTTGGAAATTGTGCCCAGACTCGAGCAATTCTATTGTCATTATGCCAAGCAATTCTATTGTCATTATGCCAAGCAATTCCATTGTCACTATGCCACCATCTCTCCCAGACATCAACCATCTTACTAGCACAAACACGGCAGCTTCCCTCACCATACACCATCACTGCTTCTGCTTCTGCTTCTCCAGTCGCTCAGGCCGACATCACCCAGCCTCTCACCAGCTTGGACAATGAACACAGGACGCATCTCAGCGGGTGCTGAAGAACTGACGACTGAGGCGCAAACTCCCCGACGAGGCGTTGCCCAACTCACGAAGACGATGACCTTTGAAGGAATGGCTGAGACTTCATTTCTAGCTCGGTAATGTCCCACGCTTCTATTGACCACAGCAGCAACCAGATTTCCATAAGCCACCAAAATGAGCCGTTGCAATCTCATTTCACCTGTGATGGAAAACACTGCAGATACGATATATCTAGCTCCCATCCCAAGTCCCAATATCTCATCGCTCATCCTTTGCTTCTCCGTTCCTCATCGCGACTGTCGTTAAAGCAGACACTGTGTGTCCTCACATTCATTTCTTCCCCCAGTCACTCTTTTGCCCCATTGCAGCTTGCGCTACCATGTCTCTCTTTTCATCACTCCTTCTGGCTTCTAGCCTTCTTCATATCGCCGCAGCTGCCCCTGTTTTGGCTACTACTGCTACCGCTGCTTCTGTGCCAAGATCCATAGGCGGTAACAAACGAGGTCTTGCGTACAACAACCCGGCCATGACCAACCTCTTTGTTGGTTCCGACTCCAAAGTCAACTGGATGTACGACTGGTCTGCGACTCCACTGGATAGCCCAAACTCGGCCTTGAAATACATTCCGATGCTTTGGTCAAACAGTGCAGATCAAGTGACGGCCTGGAGCGAAAATGCGAAAGCAGCAATTGCAGGTGGTGCCGATGCCTTGCTTGGGTAAGTCATTCCAAGTCTTGACCTCAAACATAAGAACTGACATTTCTCGCAGATTCAACGAACCTGATCATGGCGATCAAGCCAACATGGCTGTCTCCACCGCGGTCGCAGCCTGGAAGACTAGCATGGAACCTTTCCACAGCCAAGCGAGACTGGTCTCACCTGCCGTCACCAACGGACCATCTCCAATGGGTCTCACCTATCTCAGCGACTTTGTCAGCCAGTGCACAGATTGTCACATCGATGCTTGTGCAATCCACTGGTATAATTCTGCTACCAACGTGGATTACTTCAAGTCCTACATCCCACAGGCTTATACCGCTTGTGGAGGCAAACCCATCTGGATCACGGAGTTCGGTGCGAGCGGAACGGATGAGCAAATTGTGACCTTTTTGCAGGAGGTTTTACCCTGGCTGGATAGCTTGGACTACGTTGAGCGTTATTCCTACTTTTATGCTGCAGCTTCTAGTGATGGCCAATATCTAGTCAATAGTGCTGGAACGGGATTGAGTTCTATCGGTCAAGTCTTCAATAGCTACTAGCTGACTCCCGAAAGGGAATTCCGTCCAGGGGATGGGAAAGCTTGATAAAGAGCTTTATGCTCATTTCGTTTTCAACATAGCGCAATAAATAATATCGCCTCGAATTGGGAAATATATTGAGAGTGGCATTGTCATCTCATTTCTATAATAGGAAGGACCGTTGCTAGTCGCGATGCACGTCGCCACTAAAATACCTGGCTAGTTTCAAAGCGACGAACTAGTCTTATACCAAATTAACCACCATTCCGATCCAAATCCGACCCCTTACCTGCACTTGCCAACAAACAGATGGCTCTCCACAGTCCCCATGCCCTGTCCTTCCAACATGCCATCAAATAGTAAGTCCACTCACCTCATTCCCAGCACGTCTGCTAACAACAGGTAGCTGCTTTGTATCAGAGGCCTACTCAGATCTGACCATCAAATGCAAAAACGCCGAGTTCAGAGTTCATAAAGCCATTGTATGCCCACAATGCAAGTTCTTCGAGAAAGCCTGCAAAAAAGAATGGGCACAGAAGATAGCGACAGAGGCAAGTCACCCAACCAGTTCACACAGACGTGATTAACAAAGCTCAGCAGGATGGAGAGATCACCATCGTTGAGCCTCCGGAAGATTCGGTTAGTGCCATGAGCGCCATGATCGAGTATTTCTACACGGAAAGTTACGATCATGCCCTCGGCGATTTGGGGCCCGTCAATTGGGAGCGAGAGATACGCTTTCACATCGATGTCTACATTCTCGCCGACAAATATAACATTGATCGACTTCGACAGTGCTCTGCATCGAACATACGCTTGATGGCCAAGACCAAGCGCTCAGGTCTTCCTAAGATCATCAGAGAAGTGTATAGGAAAAACGTCATATATAACGGGATCCGTGACATTTTCGCTGAAATCGGAGCCGCGCATGCGAAATGGCTCTTCACGGCGTTGGGTGAGGAATTCGGGGATTTGATAATGGATATTCCGGTGTTTGGCAGAGATATGGCGGAGTTCATGTGCGGTGCGAGGAAGCGGGTAAGGTTTGATATTCTGGGCGAGGAATAGGTAAATAGGAGTGTTACCTTTTAGAGTAATGGCTCTGTGGCTGGGCCGTTCGGTGGGCCCAATGGAAGGAGGCGCTCTGACGATGGGACCTGGAGCAGCAGATTGGCTGGTCAATTGCCAGTTTGCGAAGGACGATATGTCTGGGGAACGTTCAGAGGAAGAGTGACAAAAGCTGGCAATGATGAGCTGTTCGATACGGACCAAAACTCCTAAACAACACGGGTCTCATCGACCTTGAAAGCTCTTTGGACAACAGATGGTGAGAAATCTCGGCTTCACCGAACTATCAAATTTCCACGATATGTTCCGATACTTCTACCAGAAGACTCCGTCCACCGATCCCATTCGAGGCTTCATCTCCACCCGCGCAAGCACCTGTGCTCAAGCCGAGCAGATGCCTCAGCATGACGAATTCTCCTCTCGAAAAGGCGCAGCTAGGAACTGTGGATTGGATTGGAATAAGGTTATCAGCTTCTCCTAATCATTCAACCTTGACTCAAGTCGCATCATGGAAAAACCATCAAGTCAACGTATTCTCCCGCCGCCGTCCGGGTCAAAACGATCCGTACCCGTGTAAGATACAACCATCGAAGATGACATTGACAAAATACTGTTCACCATGAATCATAAGCCGTGAGATTATCCCATCTTCGTTCATGTAATCGCCTTTCTCCATTTCCTCGGTTTTCTCTGTCGCTTGGCGTTCACGAATCGTGATAATAACGGCTCATATCATGGCCAACCACAACCTATGCGCCGAGACGCCGTAAGTTGCTGTTGCTTGGTGTGTAGATATGATACACGTCTGATATAGCAGCATTTAGTAATTACTTCAGCTGTCTTTGCGATTAAGCATCAGGACTTTGACCTCCTCATCGAGTGTGGTGGTAAGACTACCAGCTTCCAAGTCCACGAAGTCGTCGTCTGCCCACAATGCAAGTTCATAGACTCCGCGTGTATGGAGGAATATGAGGAGTAGATCATGTGAGGCTATCATTAGAGCAGACCATAATCGAGGAGTTCGCTTACTATAAGAACAGGAAATTCCAAGTGGGATAGGTTAACTTACTCAATGAACCTCCGTTAGCTGTTAATATCTTGATCGAGTGGCTCTATACTCATTAATACAGCGTGCAGAGCCGATGAGCAAAAGGTCTCGAAGTATTAATTCGGATGTACACGTACTGAAATAGAATGGAAAAATAATAAATGGGATAAGGTCCTTGAATCATCCATCTCATCAATATCGTACAGATCCTTTTAAGCGAAGGAATCTAAATATAGATACCTATACCCCCTCCGAGGTCTCCGGTCACGTCCAAGTATTTCTTACCGTCGAAAAATACAACGAAAAAGGTCTGCCCGACCTCGCAAAGACGAACATCAAACGCAACTTGAGTCCATCAAGAAAAAAACGCAGGCGTCCAAAACGCCATCCGAGAAACCTATAACAACACCAACCCCACCAATTCCCCAAGCCAACCCATCGCAGACCCCGCCAACCTCCCCGCAAAGAACCCCTTCGCGATAAAAGATAATGCGATAAAACGTTTTGATACCAGGTTCCTCGGAGTAACCTCCGTATTTCTCAGCCTCCCTACCCGCTCTCCACACACACAAAGAAAAAAAAGAAAAGAAAAGAAACTTCTCCACAACCCACAATCAAGCAAAATGAGAAACGATGAAAGGGCAAAAACATACAGCAGCGAGGATTCGCTGGTGGTCACCCACCCAACTACTAGTTCGCCGATACCAAGGTTATCTGTGAATGAGCGGACGGGGATTCGAGGTTTCTTGGTTCTGTGGCCGTACGTGGAAGGTCCTTGTGGTGGCTTGGTTGATATAGGGTATAGAAGTTTTTTTCAACCGAGCTATATATGCCGTTGTAGTAGCTTTCACTAAGTGAGTACTCGTTCTCAGTAGCAAGTGGTGGGAGTGTGCGCTGAGTGGGAGTTAGAGAAGCTATGTTGTTTGGTAATATCTAGGGATTGGAGGCGCAAAGAATTAGTCGAGTGTCATTTTGGAGATGCAATGTGCCGTATACATGGAATGCGCCCGAGACGCGATAGAACCATGGTTTTGCTTGAGACTACTAAGACGCTGTTGATGATCCAGAAAGCACGACGATTATAACTTTTTTCTCTGATACTTGTAGGTAGGTAGCGCATAACCTCTCCGACGAGAAACTTTCGCAGCTCTTCTTAATCGTCGTTGTTTAACGCGTGAGATGCGCCGGGTACGATTGCTGTGCACTTCTAGTCCCGAATCAAACTTCCCGTTATGATCCGTCGCGTTCTTCTACCTCATCAAAATCTGTTCTTTATCCGTACAATTAGGCACCGATTGATCTGCTCCTGACGATAGGACTTGTAGCTTGTACTTTAACAGCCCCTACTCTTTCACCATACCAAATGCCTTTGCCAATTGCGCGTCGCTCAAGTCTGAGCTGAACAGATCGTCTTCCGAAGGTGTTTGTGGACTTTCGGGACAGACTCAACTCAAACATCTCGTACAATTGATTGGCGTGCTTGGAGGGTAGATTTAGCCGGTCATCCACATGCGCAATATAGTATCGGTAGCTTGATTATGCCGAGCCGTCTTCTTCTCCAATGCAACTATCTTGTCATACACAGCTCGTATCTCAGCTGGAGACTTCCCACTAATTCCTGCTTTGAGATGCCATTATATGGCTTCGCGATCAGAAACAGCTGCCTGCATAACCGCTCCATCAATTGCAGAACATCTGATATGGTGCAGGTCTCGGTCAAATGCCAGCGAGCTTCTCAATAGATTCGGTTTATGCAGATAGCACAACACATCCTGACTTCCAGTCGAATGTCCCACGAGCACGAATCTGCCATGGCCGAATTTCGACCTCTTGCCGTCCTTGATATAGTGTATACATTGTTCCAGCTCATCAACTTCTCTACCGAGATGTCCAAGACCCCCCGATCGGTACTATGACGAAAGGTTGAGAGGGAAGGTTGTCCACTCGGTTGTAGGTATCTAATGCTTGAACAATATCGGCCATGCAAGATGTCGTTACCAGGCCATCTCCGAGCCCGCCTACGAAGAGGAGGCCGTGTGTTTTAGGAATCGTTCCGGAGGTGTATTCGAAGGCTACGAGAGATTCTGTCTGTAAATTGTGCTGTTAGTAGGTGTTCAAACAGTGCCAAGATACAAGACGAACATAATGATGCAGGATCCCTACCAGGCCCCCTTATTGCCAAAACTTCGAGCCTACTAGACGGATTATGTAGATTGTAGGGTTTGAAAATAACAGGTATCGATTTTGATAGGGATGATACAGCAGAGAATACTCCAACTCAAAGACATGGCTAGACTGACGCCTAAATCCTCATGTCAAACAACAGACGGAACTTGACAACCTTCATGAGGAATGATTCCGAGACCGGACACGAAGACTTGACAGGCGCCCGTGGCATTACAATGGCTTTGCTCGGCATGGCTGGCAACAAGCAGTAGGACTGTAACTGTGAGGGAGGTGTTCGATCTCGGCCCAACATTCGCTTGGTACAAACCCCCTGCCATCCGCTAATGCACCAGCGGATCAGATAACTGTTATCAGATCAAAATCCTTCACGCTAAAGGCGCGTCGACATTCCACCCTTTCTTTCTTCTTCGTTCCCCTACCATTCCATGGTACCATGGTATCCTGGACTGCTATGCATAGAGCTTCACTGCGGCTACGCACGGGATACTAAAGGTCGGTGAAATGGCTAGATGAAGAAAGTGGCACCAAGGAACTAAGGCGTTCGCTGAGAGTGCATCACGTCGTTCAAGCGGAAAAGGAGGACAGACGGACCATCAAGAGAATCGACGAGATGTACAGCGAGACAACCAAGGCACCAAAGATAGTAAGAAGACATAGCTTCCTTCTCACTCCCAGTCCCCCTCCCCATCATACTTCACAACAACAGTAATCCCAAAGTACACGCCCAAACACCTCGAAAATCCAACCCCCTAGAATAACCCCCAAAACAATAAACAAAACCCAAAACCCCACAACAACCCCACAATCTCCCTCTCCGATCTCGCAAACAAAAACCCCCAACATCACGCCACGATAAATTTTATCAGATGATCTGATAAGACACGTTCAAATTACCTAACTAAGCGAGACTCCACTTATACTTCAGGACGGCATGCTGCAAGGCCGGCATGCTGCACGACTGGTCATATAGTACATTATAATAACAAAAATCCGTTGTTTTTCCACTCTAATAAGTAGTGGATCCGTTTCGGAGTATCTCCGTTCTTGGGAGTGTTGGCCTCGCTACGGTTTTTACTGTGGAAGTGATGGATTGATGAGGTTTTGGAGGTGGATTGGTGGCGGTGGGGGGATGATGCGATGGTGTGGTTGTTGGTTGGATACCCGGGTAGTAGAAGCGGAGGTTTTTGTTTTGGGATTTGTAGATGGGTGGGACGGAAGAGGGATTAGGATGGGTTTAGGGGGGGTAGGGTTTTTGTATACTTTTTTGGGGGTTTGGGTTTGGGTTTGTTGTGTTACTACGAATAGCGTTGGAAGGGCTAGATGGATTTGGGAGGGAGTGTTTTCTTTGAAGAGGTTGATTCATAGGTTTACTCTTTTTCTCTTTAGGAAGGGGAGATGTAGGTAAGTAGATTGTTAGGTAGTAACCTAGAGTTTATTTTGGAATCCTACTACACTCGGTTTCTTATAGGTTGCATTTTAGTAGGTAGATATGGTTAGATTGACGATGAAAGGTCTTTTACGATATAGGCGTGTTGGGGTTGACAGTTCGGTGTAATTTTTTATGAGAAAGTTCGGTATTTGTATTCAAGGTGAGATCTAAGTACAAACAAACGCCATAGCAATTTAAAGCGACGAAAAGAGATCCGAAAATATGTATGGAACAATGTGATACCTTACCTGACCCTCTAAGACGACTCAGTCGATAGATGTGGCTCCCGTCTCGTATGCGTTGATGTTAACTTCTCCATCATCTTTCGCTTCCCCATTACCAACGACCTCTCCGTCGCCCTTGATATTTCCATAGTCCTTACTTTCATCACCTCCTACCCCATCTCTCTCCTCACCTATCATCGCAGTCTTCCCCTCGCCCATGCTCTTCGCCAATCCAAGATCCAAAGGCCCCTCCCGACAAATAGCCAACTCTTCAACCGTCCCAACCAATTCTTCCAACACACTCATCACGAGGAGAGAATCACTCTCCATCCCCACAATCCCAACGTGAGTCTTCCCACCCCTTACATACGAGACGACTTTCAACGGATCCCCGGAATCCCCATGCGGATTCAAACCATCGACTTTACATTCCCTCCCCGCGAACAACATACTCTCCTCCTCCTCAATAACATCCTGATAATGCACCACCGAATCAAAGAAACAGCCCTTCCCCTGCTGTCCTTGCCGCCATTCCGTACATTTCTCAGCAATCTTAGAAAACCCAAGGAAATCGTATGCTGCAGACTCGGAAGATTGTTGTTGCACAAATTTCAAGAGATCCCTGGCAGTCCAGGATGATTGGAAGGGGATACGGATGGGCGTGAACTGGTAACAAGGACCCATTACGTTTTCGAGATATGTAGAGCCGATTGTGCGTCCCGATGTGATATTGCCGAATACGATGTCTGTCTTTTGAAGACGGCGGGAGAGGACGAGAGACCAAGCTGCGGTGAGGAGGTTTGCTGTTGTGATATCCTGTGGTAAGCTGGAAATGTCTACGGTCTGATGTTGGAAGGTTGATTTGGAGCATGATTGTGAGGATGGTGCTGTGAGGATGGAGAGGGAGGAACCTTCCAAAGTCTTTTTCCAGTATTCAATTGCTTTATCTTCAGTCGTCTTGTTGTGGATTTGGGAGAGATAAGATGAGAGGGGCTCGGCTTCTGTGGTGCTCTTTCCAGAGTAAAGTGTTTCCAGATCTTGGAGAATTCTGGGAAGAGCGACGCCGTCGTATTGTGCGTGGGAAAGTCCTATGGCGAGACATCCATGCCCATCATCGCCCTCAACAAAAAGCAATCTCAAAAACGAAGATCCAAGCTGGAAATTCGACCCAGCGTCGGCTGTGCAAAGTTCTGCGACGAAATTTCCAAGATTTTTGTCCGTTTGATGAGTGCTAACATTCGCATCGAGCTCCTTCAAAACAACCTGCAAGAAAGAGGACTCGTGTTCGATGAAGACGGTGCGCAGGATATCGTGTAATTTCACCAAATCACTGCAGGCACGGAATAGCTTCTGTCGATCAATGCTGTCGTTGAAGTATAGCATGGTGTATTGTACCGAAGTACGCGGTATCTGAATGGTACCGCGAACATCGACTGCCTGAGAGTCAGTAACTGGCAGGACATCTTGAACAACCCAGCTAGAATTTGCGAGCTTCGGCTGCACCACCTCGGATAAGAATGACGGCAGGTTGATCCGCCCGAGCAACGAGAAAGGCTTGTACACCTGGACTTGCTCCTCGACAGCCTGAGCAACTTTCAGCACTTTGGCGGCATCACCAAGACGCATGTTCTGGAAAATATCGGCGACCGTCAGGATGTGACCTTGCTTTCGAATGGTTGCCACCAGTTTCATAGCTAGTACTGAGTCGCCACCGAGTCTGAAAAAGTTGTCGTCGGTGTCGATTTGCTCTGGGTCCAGTCTTAGTAGTTTAGCCCATGATGATCGAAGAATGCCCTCCGAGACTGTTGAGGTGGTTGCTGAGGAGGATTTTGTCCAGGCCTGTTTAAGAGATGTTTGAAGTTGGGCAAAGATCTGCGAAGGGATGTTTGACGCAACTTGGTTGAGTAGTGAATCACTAATTTGCGTGCCAGCAAGAGGAAGTTGATCAACCACGATGTAGGTGATCGGAACCAAGTATGGCGGTAGAGAGTCTCGGATAAACTTGTCGAGTTTCTTCAATGATGTTGCCAGAGTGGAAGATATGACAGAGAGAATGGAATTCATGCCAGCCATACCATCGGATCCAGTGTTAGAGAGCTCGTAGTTCTCGGACAGAATCTGCACGCCTTCGTCTTCAAAACTTGACTGCTCTACAAAGACAAGTAATTGATCTTCATGAACGGCCACAGTGGCACGACTCTGAGGTAAATACTGATCAAAAAGGCCGTTGAGCTCTGATTTGTCCACTGCATGGCCCTGAACAGCGAGCGCATCGTCTTTTCGGCGTAGAAATACCAAATTGCCGTCTTCTTGTAGCCGAACAAGATCTCCAGTCGATCGTACGTGACCTCTACGACCAGGACAAGTAGAACTGCCTGCTGCAAGCCAAGGTGGAAATTCTTTGGTTTCCTTCTGCAAGAAAGTAGTTTCAAGCCAGAGTTCACCAACGCTGCCGATAGGTGAGAGCAAAGCCGGATTGCGTGGATCGCACACCCATGGCACCACGGCTTTGGGATAAACCGTGCCTTCTTTGATTGTTGTTCCGGCACGAAGAATGTTTGAGGACTCATCCCAAGACATAGGTGGGCTCACATTCCATCTCCAAATCTGATCTAGCTCGACTTCGGACACGCAAGACACCTCCCCAATCTTCCTCGAAAGACCGCTGGTTAGTTGGAAACAAGCTTGGTCCAGCTGTGCGAGTATTCTTTTCATTTGTTCGACGTCGACAAGCTTGCTATCGAAGTTCGCACAAACCCGGAAACCTCCTTTGTGTATCCCGCAGGCGACCATGAGCGGGTACGGGTTGAAATGAAGAGCCTCGCGAACAGCGTCACCATGCGGAAAGCCGAGCTCATCTCCATGGTAGTCTGATTCTGGCTGAATGACCAGACCGGTAGGAGCTTCGCAAGCATGCTGTGCGTCCTGACTAACTCTTCGGATGTACTGCCAACCCATGTGCTGATGTGGTGTGCGACGCGACATGGACTGTTGAACAGTACTCAAGTAATCACTGATGGACGTCTTTCTGTCGATGTTGATCCTGATAGGTATTGTTGCGTTTAAAGGACCAATAATGTTTTCAACTCCAGGAAGAGAGATATCCCGGCCAGTGAGCGTCTCTCCAAACACGACATCGTCGCTGCCCGAATACTGGGACGCGACTAGTGCCCAAGCACCACGAATCACTGTAGCCAGTGTGAACGGGAATCCGGCGTTGATCTGGAGCGGGACCTGCTGCTCAATGGTGACATCTGGAGTGGGCAAATAATCTCGAGAAGGGAGATGGGGGAATTGTGGACCGACCGCGCCTTTCAGTTCTTGCCGCCAAAACTCCTGCATGACAGTCTCGTCAGTATCGCACATCCACTTGACGAAGTGCTTCATCTCCGCTCTCTTCTCAACGTGGCCGTTTTGGCTACTTTGCAAAGCTTTGCTGACCTTTTGCAAGATCAAGGGCTCTGACCAGCCATCATAAAGAACGTGGTGCACAGTCCACACCATGTAACGTTTGCCATCGGATTCAGTGACAATCGCATAGCGAGCCAGGTTCTGGCCGAGCTCCATCCTGGTATTTTGGTCGTTTTCGAGATATTGCGAGAGGTTTGATGCATACCTCCAAGAAATGCTCTCTTTCAAGATGACTTGCTGGAGGCCAGGTTCTTGTAGCTGGGCCAAACGAGTCCGTAAGATGCCATTCGCGCTGACGATGTCCTCCCATGCTTTTTGCCAGACATCGATACTAATATCGGAGGGAAGACGAGCTACTCTCTGCGCGACATAGACTTTGACCGACTTGAGTGAGAAGGTGAATAGCGATTCTTGTGTGGGCGTGCAAGGGTAGATATCCTCAATGTCACCTGCATCTGCCTCGCAAGCCTGTGCTGCTTCTACACGAGCACTTTCGATATCACAGGCGATCATCGAAAACGGAGCGATCTCAGTGTGCTCCTTGATGGAAGAATCATGCACAGTGCTGGCCATGGCCGACAGTGTGGGGTTTCCGAAGGTGTTAGCAACGGACAGGTCAAGACCTTGTGCTCTACACGCAGACACAAGTCGCATTGCAGTCAAAGAGTCTCCTCCGAGAGCAAAGAAATTGTCACTGGCGTGGATCTTTTGCGCATCTAGTTTCAATGCTTCCCCCCAGGCATGCCGCAACCGAGTCTCGATCTCAGTCAGTATTAACTGTTCGTTGTTCGTAGTGGTGATGGTGGAACCTTTACCAAGACTTCGAAGATTTACCGTGGTGCCGTATTGTTTGAGTCGCTTTCGATCGGTCTTACTTGATACTAAAACAGGAATGTGGTTGATGGGTATGTATGCATTTGGCACCATATATCGTGGTAGCACCTTGGCCAATTCGGTATCGGCTTCGGAGAGCAGTTGTTGTAGCTCATCAGAAAGCTGACACGATTCGATGTCGATCTGTTGATGGCCTTTCTTGGACTGGAAAGCAACGAATGCGACCAGAGTAGCTTGGCCCCCGGAGTCCAGAGGTGTGATCACCTCAGCAACGACATTGATGTCTGAAGGTAGGGTGGACTTGAGCTGACTCTCAATTTCACCAAGCTCTACCCTTTGTCCTCTTAACTTGACCTGAGAATCCTTCCGCCCAACGAACACGATTTCTCCAGAACCATCGAGATCGTATTTACCGAGATCCCCAGTTTTGTATAGACGCCCTCGGCGACCAGCATAGCCTTGGTGTCCGGCAGTAAGCCATCGGGGATCTTCGATGAAAGCAGCTGCCGTCTTCTCTGGGTCGTTCAGATAGCCTTGTCCAACAATTGGACCCTCGACGAGCAGCTCGCCAACTGCGCCCACTGGCATCAGCATGTCGTGGTCGTCAGGGCTGACCACCCACATAGCAGCACCATTGCCACGGCCGATGGAAATGTAGTCTCGTCCAGTAGCAGCGCTGCTGTTGATGGTACATCCAATTGTGCATTCGCAAGGACCGTATCCAATAACAATCCTGGTGTCTCGGCCCCAAAAGTTGGCATCCCTTGCGGAAACCGCTTCTCCCCCGAGACCCAGAGCACTAAGGGACGATATGACATCGGGGTCCAGAATGCGGGCCAAGGAAGGTGTCAGGCCTGCATAGTTTATCTTCATGTCTCTTATCGCCGAGTTGATGTCATTTAGTCGATCCTCATCCGACGGGATACATAAGCAACCACCATGACTTAGAGTCAACAACATACTATCGATGCTGACATCAAATGCGTAGGACGCAAAGTCAAGGACTCTCGAGTTCTCCATGTAGCCCACTGCTTGAGCCCGAGGAATTGCGCTACTCGTGTAGGTTCGGTGGGACAGCTGAACACCTTTTGGAGTTCCCGTGCTGCCTGATGTGAAGATGATGTACATCAATGCTGAAGGTGGTACGCTGGGCAGATTTTGAACCACTCCGAAGTCTGACAGATTAGCGAAAGTGTCTGCTCCCAAAACAAGACAGTTTCCGCGTGGCAGAATCGCCCCCGATAGATCTTTCTGCATGTGTGATGAAATCATGGACTTTGCTCTGACTTGTTCTGCCATGTTTTGCAGACGTGCGAGTGGTAAGGACGGGTCCATCAGGACAAACGTGGCTCCTGATTTCATGGCAGCTAGCACGGCAACTATCGTCCACCTGGATTTCTCGAAGCATATTGGGACGATATCGTGTATCTCAACACCCATGTCTTTGAGTGAACAAGCTACCAGGGTTGAATAGTGCTCAACTTGGGCGTAGGTCAAACTGCCATCCCATGAATCGATCGCAACTTTGTCAGGATACCGTTGGGCTTGTTCTGTGACCATATCGTGCATGCAGAAGTTGTAAGAAGAAGGCAAAATATGATTCCAGCCCCATATTTCATCAAGATCCCGTGGAGTTGGTCGAAAACACTCCTCGATGGTCGTATTGGGATACTGAATGCTGATTTTGACCATGTCCACGAGAGTCTCAACATGTCGTGTTATTGAACGTGCCAAAACATCGCTGCTATGCCATAGTGGACGAATTTGGAGGCGTTCACCATTAAGGCATACCTCGAGATAGATCAAACCCTAGTTCTAGGACTCAGCTGAGGTTCAGAAGAAGATGCATGCCAACTCACTTCGGATTTCCCTTCACCAACGCCGATCGAACAGACGTTTGAGCATAACAAAAGCGAGGAGCTACTTGAAGACCCTCCATTCGCGGTTTGCCGACAGATAGCTTGTGTAACTTGATCAATGCTATTTTGCTGCCCCGAGATGACATCGTTCATCAAAAATTTGTTGTTCAACGATCCAAGCTCGAACGCATCGGTTTGATATCTGTGGCCCCATGAAAAGTCGGCATGACCATCCTCTCGGGTGCGCAAAAGAACCAGAAGCCAGGCCACAAGAAGAATTTCTTCTCGTATGCCTGTCCGTATATTCGAAATTAAGCCATCAAAGTCGAGTTCTCGGAAGTCTTTGTTGTCAGCTTGGCGGGTGGAAGGAAGTTCGACCGAAAGGTGCTTTGGGCGAATTATATCACATGATCCAATAGGATCGATCGACCCCATAATCTGTGTCGTGCAGATGGCTCGGCCTAGGGATCCTCGTAGATGTACAGGACGAAGAGCTGCCAATGCGTGCTATATCAGAACCTGGTATGAGAGCATGAAGATGAGATAAGTCAAAGAATAGTACTTGAGCAATTCAAGTCGAGATTGAGTGAAGTCATGAGAAATATGGGAAAAGCGGGAGCCCATAAGCGATCTGGAAAGAAGCAACGATGGACGAATCGAGCATTGTGCCTACGCCTGTCTCGTATTGTGTCAGATCGAGTCAAAAGTGTCCGCGTTTGGAGACATCACCGAACGCCACGGAAAGAGATGCTGAGACTCAATCGAATGAAAACAGCGAGGCCATTAACAGACCAATTTAGAAGCGGATGGTCCAACATTAGCGTGGAGATGAGCTCTTTGGGAAGAATTGGGCCTCAGACCCGGTTTCTGGAGCGAAGTCATCACGTATCTGTTTCACGGTTAGCTCTTCAGAAAAGAAACGGTCAAGGCCAGGCTTTGCAATGACCATCAGAAGTTCTGGTCGCTCGCTACTGGTGGACAGACGCAATCTGCGTGCTGTATGTCGAGAATGATACACGTTCGCAGCATGTGAGCACATAACCCATAACACGTTCGCAGCATGCGTGCACATAACCCTAACCCTAGCCCTGGCGTACCTACCATTGTGGGTAGCTCGTCTTTGCAGTCAGTCCGTCTCTCCTTCTCACAGACCAGATAGAGAAGGTGGCGATACAAAGGTAGGTAGCAGTCGACGTCACCGTCATCTGACACGCTACGACCCGGCGCTAGAGATCTGATAAGATGAAAACTCTGACCAAGACCCGCTGTTGACGGGACAGAATAGCCGAAGCCACTGTGACGAGAAGCAGTTGTCGGGCATGCTAGGCTGCTGTCGGGCGTGCTAGACTGTCGGGCGTGCTAGGTTGGCTACTATCGGGCGTGCTAGGTTGGCTACTATCGGGCGTGCTAGGTAGGCTGCTATCGGGCGTGCTAGGTAGGCTGCTGTCGGGCGTGCTACAGTAGGCTGCTGGCAATGCGAACCGGTCCGCACAGCAAGTACCAGTATGCATGCACGGCGGCAGAATACCTACTGTGGTAGGTTGCACTGTGATGCCCTTCGGAGTAATTACTACAGTAGCCTAGGCATATGGACATTCGGGTCGGCGTGCAAGGATAAAGGATCGAGAATTGGGTGACGGGTTGTCGTTGGCGTGAATGTTGTTGACGGGTTGTAAAGTAGTCCTATTCTTACTGAGGTCGCACGAAACCTCCTTAGTCATTACACAACCTTCCTGATCCTTGGCGTGGACCCTGGCAGCGCCAATGCACGCTAAAACAATCAAATCTTATCAATCTCATCAGATGACGCCAATCTTATCAATCTTATCAGATGGTGAGATCGGCTACCACTATGCCAATCTTCACACGTCCCGCGCTTCTCAACCTCCATTCCCTCATTCTTGGTCACACGCGAGTCCCCGTCTCGACATAATCTATTTTTGTCCTCTACAGCTTCGAATCTATCCACTGTGGTGCTCTCTTCTCCACAAACGCCCGGATCCCTTCTGCAAAATTATGGCCTTTCAGCAGTCGAGGATACCAGTCCTCAGCCAAGGTCGTCACCGCTTCTTCTACGTTGCTTGCCTCCCAGCTTAATCGAATCCCTCGACGGCCCACAATAAGAGCATCCGGACTATTCTTGCACATCTCGTGCCCAAGTTGGACCGCCATGGCGACGACATCGGTCGTATCATCCGTAACTCGACTGACAAGACCCCAATCATGGAGTGTTTCTGCGCTTACACTTCTGCCTGTCAAAACAAGATCTGTGGTTCGATGGATTCCAAGAGTACGGGTTAAACGTGGAAGACAGCCCGCCACAGGCACTATTCCTCGTTTGATCTCGGGTAATGAAAAGGTGGCTGTCGATGAAGCCACCACGAGATCGCAGTTCGCCACCATCTCGAAGCCACCTCCCATGCAGATGCCGTTGACTGCAGCGATGATCGGCTTTTTCCCACTGCGACGCGGTAAGCCTGCAAGACCCGGCGCTGACATGTCGTTGACTATCCCTGCCTTGTTCATGGCATTCCATTCTATTCGCGTAGACCCTGATCAGCTCATGAAAAAGAAATTTCATGGTGAATAGAATCAGGAAGACTTACCTTGGAGATCAGCTCCAGTACAGAATGCTCTTCCTTCACCAGTGATGATGCCAACCCAGAGACTTTCATCCTGGTCGAAGAGTTCCCAGATTCTTGCAATTGCTCGGCTTGTCGCTTGATTGATGCAATTCAGCTTATCGGTTCTAGTCAATGTGACTTGCACGATTTGGTTATGTGGAAAAGAAACCTTGAAGTGCTGAAAACTCAAGGGCTGTGAACGGAGAGACATGAGTGGATACGAGATGAAACAAGATTGTTGCTAGCGAGACTGTCATCATTCTCTGACTTTATACACGATTTTTCAGAGATTCCCGCTGACATGGGGGAGACGCTAGGCTTAGCGCATTAGCCCACAGAAGACTGCGATGGTCAAGCCTTTCTGGGATTTGCTCCGCCAAAAGAATACCAGCAGTGCGGCATCGGGCTCCGCTCGCAAGGACTTCGCCTGGTATTTGGCCCGCCATCATGGAAGCTAATGCTCTTATTCTGCATTCTTTCTCGAAACTTTGTTGATCCTTCGAGACTTTTATTTCCAACAATTCACTGTCAATAATGGCTTCAGATACACCTTTGTCGCACAAGTACCCAGCTATTAAGCTACCTCATCCGTTTCTTACTACATATCGCGTGCTTCCCGTCCCCAAATCGTCTCCAACTCGGCTCAGGTTGACGTTAGAGAGTCAACCTGATGCAGGACGACCCCTACCACAGCCACTACACTCTGACGCACTCTCCTGGCTCGAATTGTCCTTCAAACTCAAACATCAGAGCCCACCTGCTTCGGATAACACCTTATATGCACGAGCTTGCAGAAGTCCAGAAACGACCTTTCAGTGGAGAGGAACCAGTGCTCCCACTTTGGGCCAGGTCTGGAACGCTATTCACGCAATCTACCTTGCGCATCCGAGCTTTGAACAGTTCCGACTCGCCTTGGACGGAGCAGAACAAAATGTCATCCGAACTGAGTTGATCAACACTGGACTGGCAATCGAGCATCCCAAGCCATTCAAGCCAATGCCAAAATCTTTCACTCCGCCCAGCGAAATTGTCGTCCTCCGAAGTTCATTCTGGCAAGGCGCTGCATCGCCATTAGGACCAAGACCAATATGGGTAGTCGGCGATGGTACAGATGGACCTGTGCGACAGCCACTGGAACAATACCCAATCATGCCTGAAAACTTCCATTTCACCAACAAGTTCCCAGTCGAACCAGTATACACCCGTCACCCGATACGTCGGCCAAAGCCAGCGCCAGGATCCATTTGCTACAGTCGCTACATACCCGAGATTGACGAGCACTTCTCGCTCGAAACGGTCGATTGGCAGAGTCAAGATCATTTGGCCCTTTTCAATAAGTGGCAGAACGATCCTCGTGTCGCGGCAGGCTGGAACGAGACGGGGACGCTAGACCAACATCGAGAGTATTTGCGCAAACTACACTATGATCCCCATGTCCTGTGTTTATTCGGCCGCTTCAACGATTCCCGTTTTGCCTATTTCGAGCTTTACTGGGCAAAGGTATGTTGTCTCCCCATTCCTTTCATCGTCTCAACTTTTACTAAAACCCACCACAGGAAGACCACTATGGCGCTCACTACGCTGCCTCTGACTACGACCGTGGCCGCCACTCACTCGTCGGAGACGCCTCCTTTCGTGGCGCCAAACGCGTAAATGCCTGGTACTCTTCCTGCATCCACTTCGTTTTCCTCGACGATCCCCGCACCGCCAATGCCGTCGGTGAACCAAAAGCCACGGGCGAGATTATCCTGTCCTATGAGAATAGCCAGGGCCTGACGATAGGAAAGTATGTTGATTTGGGACACAAGAGGAGTGTGCATAGTATCTGTTCGAGAGAAAAGTGGTTTCAGATGTGTCCTTTGTTTTGGGATGGGAGGGAGAGGCCGCTCGAGAGTTCGGATCGAATGGCTTGGAATGCGAAATTGTAATTTGGACGAGTGGTGCTCGGTGTAAACAGCTGTTTGGTAGGTGATCTTTGTCCTTCTCGGCGTTCTTCTGCTGATTTTCGATTTGCGATTGTTCGCTTATCGAGACGGCTTGAGGTCAGATAGATATCCTGTGGTTTTCTGGAGATTTGTTTGAGTGTGAAGCTATTTTGCTCTTGACCGTTCTTTATGCTATCTTCCCATCTCTCTTTCATCTCGTCATTCCTCACTTTACGGTCCTGCGTCCCAACAGAATCATCCTGCGAGAACATAACTTTAGTTTCGATTTTTCAGACGATCGTACATGAACAAGGTCTTTCCTATCCATCTCATGCCGTATCAAGACCCGGAAAAAAAATCAGGGAAATCACTAATAGCAATTACATTCGCCGTATACTCCTCATAATCCAACGACGAAAGCAGATTTGCATCATACCCATTACCACCAGCTTCACCAATATCCTGCGACACATTCCCCCTTACCCCCGCATCCAAACCGAGTTCCTCTAATTCCCGATCCGTGACAATCTCGATTCCGTGGGTCGTAGTGGAGGATCCGGAATCAAGGTTAAAGGGTATAGAACTCTGTGGCGAGGAGAAAGGCTCCATTGCGTCTTGATATCCGTTTCTGAAACGCTCGAAAAGGTTATCGATGGCTTGAGGCACCATGGAGTGGATCCAGGAGCGGATTTCATCGTCGTCTGGGAAGGCGCTGCTGGGTAGATTGTGACGAAGGAGGTTATCGACTACGGAAGGACCGGTTGTGTACATGAAGTCGTGTAGGGCTTGTACCTCCTCGGAAGTCTCAGTGTCGATGTCTGCGTCGAGCTTGAGTCAGTATTTCCTAAAAGAGGAGGCGGAACGAGAAGGAGAATCAGAGCAGGAACACGAGAGATCTGGGAAGCTTACACGGGGACCTCGGTTTCGGCAGATGCGGAAACAATATCTCGAACATGCTGTACCAATTCTCCTCTGGAGTGTTCTTGGACGAGAATCTGGTTTTCAGTCTTTGCTTTTGGGTCGGGCTTACAGCGTCCCATTGTTTCTGCGGGCGGACGGTACATGGTATGGCTTCTCTAGAGTGTCCCACACGTTCTTCCTCCGTTGCAAATTCACAGAAACAACGAGAGCAATGTATAGGTGGTTGATGAGATCGGTCCAAATGCTGTCTTAATACATGAGCGTCCAGATCCGCAGTCGGGAAAGAAGGAATCGAGCTGCTACTTACTTGACACGCGTCATTGTGGGAAGTTTGCTAGCACAGCAGCGACGATGTCGCCGTGAGTGGGCCTTGTAGAACGGACAAGCCAACAGAGATGCTGCTCCAGGAGGAATGGTACGTTTCTGATTAGATTTTTTCCGCTGCTCGCCCCCATCTTCATCCCCATCACGGTGGGGCTCTTTTCTCTTCTTTGTATTCGAACTCGGATTTCGGCCGTCGCTAGGTTGGATGCCATTCGAACTACTTCCAGCCCTTTGATTCATTTGCGGCAAAGCTTCATTTTCACCATTCCCGTCCCCGCTCCCGTTTGTGCGAAAGTGTTGGTAGGCATCAAGGATAGATAAAAGAGCTTCGCCGGTCAAAGTTACCAGTGTTCCTTCGTACGAACCAATGTAATCGCCATCATCAAGTTCTGAGGTTGAGCTCGGCTCCGTCGATGTTTCTCCACTGCCAGGGCTTTGGAAAGGTGAGCGCAGATCATCAGGAGCGTATCCAGGCGAGGCGTTCCCTAACATATCAACATCTTCATCTTTAGACGTTTGAAGTGCCAAGGGAGACGATGGACTGAATCGAGAGCTTTGCAAGGCGGAGACTGGCTTAGAACTGGACTCCTGAATGGCGAGATGTTGGACAGAAGACGTGGACTCCTGAATGGATGCGAATTAGTATTGAAGGTCTTCTGTCGTCGATGCATCACGTTTATGGGATGTCCAAGTTCTTACCCTTTCACAGCCTGAGCATATGGCATGTTCGCACGAGTGACAAAACACCTGAACTACCAATAAAATCGGTCCATCTCCACAAGAGCAACAAATCCACAATTCTTCGCCCATCTTTTAACGGCAAGCTCCCTTTGTATAGACAAACGTCAGTAGGTTGACAACGAGACGAGATGTAGCAACTTGGTAAAACATGAATAGAGTAACGGAGCTACAAATATTATGATTGAATGACTTTATCATCCCAAGATTCCACGCAGTTTGTGGATTCTTCAACATGCACATCAGAAATGGATGCACATTTGTGCATTCAGAAATCCTTGCGAAGTGGCGCAAGGGCGCCATTGTGATTGGTGTTACAACAAAAGGTCATGGGCGACGCTGTTTCTCGCACAGTTACGAATCTCACTATGGTATCCCCCATAGCATCTTGCATTTTACTGGAAAAAGAATCAATCCCAGGAGCAATATGTTGAAGACAACTCACTTCCAGACCTGAAGCTCGATGCTACAACTTGAACTAACCGTGGTGTCTGTTTACGCGACAAAGACTATCTTCACGAAAATAGCCTAAAGACGGATGACTGTTATTGTCCTCGTCGTCCTCATGTTCAAAGTGCCAAACATGGGTGGCAGAGCAAAACTTCGATGGATGGATGTCGGTCATTGAACGCTCATGGAGTGTCTTTAGAAACGTTGTGTTCTCGTTCTCGAAAGCGGTAAATCTTCTGTCTTTTCCTGGTAACTCTTGATCAAATGACCACACTGGTTACTAGTCAAGAAGCGACGTCCCCAAGAGATAATATGTCCAGAGATGATAGATCTCAATAGAGTGAACCTCGATTTCTACGACATGTTTCCCGGAGGATTATTTATTGATTGCTCTCTCTATATTTTCCCTTCCGGTTACAATGTGTATGCTTTATTTTTTGTGGTAAGATGACGTTAGAAGAGTGCTGGAGAGAAATTATTTATTAGTCTTTCTTACCTCGGTGCCTCGCAATTGAGTCGAGGAGACTCAAATGCTTCTGGCAAGAACAATTTTAAATCTGGCAAGAAAATTTATCGCCAACGCTCTCGAGTTAGACACTACCAATTTGAATCATGTAAACCGAGCGCCGTCGCTTTTGACAATCCATACCCATAGTGTACATACGGTTCAACCACCAAAACCCTCTTTCCCCCAACCCTTGGCCCTCATAGACTCTTCTATAGCCGTCCAAAGACCCTCGACGATCTCGCGATCTCTCCAGCGACCCTTTTCGCCTTGGCCTTGGCTCCAGAGGTCTATTTGCGCCGTCTTCACGCTTCTGCCCCATCCTTGCACGGCCGCAGGGATTGGCTCGCCTTGCCAGCCAATGTAGATGCCCAAGGCGTGTGCAAACAGCTCTTGCGGCGTCTGCCATTTGTAGCTCTTGAATTGCCAGGTCTGACCAGTTGTGAAGACGGCAACCACTCTCTGCCAGTAGTCTGGCTTGAATTGGTCTGCTGAATCAACAAGTATGAAACGCAAGGGTCGGGAGTCAATGGAGGGCATTACGCGCTGGATATGGAGAATTGTAGCGGTGCTTCCCGAATCTGCTGGCGCAAATGTGCCTAGATCGAGGAATTGCTTGATGTTTGACATGCGCAGTAGTGACGAGGCTGAGGGGGAGAGGAGTATGATTGGTTCTAGGCGACGAGCGGAGGGCTTCTTGAGGTTGGAGACGAGGGAGGAGTTTGTGGTCATTGGAGTGGGTGCTGCGGCATGGCGTGAGCGATTGCGACCCAAATAGATGTCGCATTGCTTCCGGATGTGTGAGAAGTCCTGTATGGGCGGTTAATACTGGTAGGATTGGCATAGAATATAGATACATACAGTCGGTTTGACACCTCGTAGTATCGTATTCCTGTCACCCATGGGTCTCTCGCCTCTATAGATCTCAGCCAATCGCGGGTCCTGACTCCTCAAGCCCTTCACGGGCGCCGCAGCTATTCCAGCGCCTTTGACCGTAGGAATACCACCTGCAGCACCCGACGCGACGGCAGCTGATCCACGCGCAGCAGCGGCGGCTTTCTCTGCCTCCAAAGGCTTGATGTACTCATTCTCTTCCCCAGCACTGCTTCCATCGAGCCATGATTCCAGCTGTTTGCGTTCCGAAAAGCCTAAATTTTCAAGTCTTCCTCCTGCGCCGCCTGGAGCAGCTAGACCATTGTTGAACTCCTTGCCAGCATTGAGGTAATCTGGTACTGTCTTTTCGCGATTCGTCCAGGCGAAATATACACTCCGTAGGTCTACCTCCTTTCCGGTTGCTGGTAGTATGAAGCGAGTAGTTTGTTCGAGTGGATACGTCTTGCTGCCCTCTGGCGTGTTGAAATGAATATATGTAGCTTTGGCTAAGTCTGGTTCTGTGTCTGATGCAACGCCTGGATCTGGGGTCGACGTGAGGATAGGCTCCTGGTTCGCGGCGATAGCCTGCTGCAGATTCAGCAATGGATCGTTTTGTATGGCTTCTAGGGACATTTTGACTTGATTTGGAGTCGTAATGGGTATGGCGACGAATTGTTGTACCAGAGGACGCGATTTAGCCGCGGGACTAAGCGCGCGGCAAACCGCAGTCAGTCAAATTGGTTCTGATTCTCCATCTCCACATCGATATTTATAAATTCCTAGCAACCTTTCATTTTGAATTCATCAAAAACTCTTCTACCCTCTAATGTTTCAATGTCATCAAATACACTTGAGTATACTCGAAGATCTCACCACATCCGTGGCCTGGATAGATCTCTTCAATTCACCGTGCCGCCTGACTGACATTAACACTTCCTATTGCTGAAGATTCAGTTATACAAACGTTTATCACTTTATTCGATTGGCCTCATTTGCTTTCCAACAGGATGGATACGTGCATTTCGAGTCGCGAACCGAAGAAGAAGAAGGCGTTGTACACGGCATATAGCCGAACCTCCTGTCAGCACTAGCTAGAGGGGAAGTGCTACAACTCCTGGCTTGACACTATCCACGCTTTTGTTCATCGTTCACGTCTCTTTCCAGTTGAATATCGTCTGTCTTCAAGATCCTTGGTACACTCACCTCTGCCGACATGGCGATTCTACTCATACTCCTCACACTCTTCACCGCCTGGCTTCTTTCAAACACATTCTCGCTCATTAATAACTATCGCCTCGCGCTGACCTCCGATCTCCCCATTGTAATCGGTCTAGGCAACTCCGACAACTACTTATGGATGGTCTTTTCAGTTCCTCTTCGTCGCACTATTGAGAAATTCACTTCGGAATCTCTCTATAACAACTACTTCAAAGCTACAATTTACGGCTGGGAGTTTCGCGATAAAAATGCCGTGCACGAAAACATGCACGAAAAGTATGGACCAATGTTTCTGCTCGTGTCTGCTGGAGAGACCGAGCTGTGGATCGCAGATCCAACTGCAGCACAGTTTGTTTTGATGAGAAGAAAGGACTTCATGCAAAGCAAGCAGGGAACAAGAGTAATGGAAGCCTTAGGACCGAATATGACCACTGTGGGTTGAAATGTTTTTCTACATGCATTTTCCGATGGGGGATTCTTCCACAATGCTTTCATTATGCGTTCATTACATGAATCATTCGCTGACACCCACGAATAGTCAGATGGAGATTCATGGGCCCGTCAACGACGTCTCATAGCACCGAATCTCAACGAACGGATCAGTGAAGTAGTATGGACAGAAAGCACCATCCAAGCATCAACCATGATCGATTACCTTCTTTCCCAGCGTAAAGGAGAATCCAATACAACCCTCGAAGGTCTGCGATCCATCGCCTTGAATGTATTGGGCCAAGCAGGCTACGGACAGTCTCAGGAATGGAATGCTGGTGAATTAGTTTCCAGTGAAGATTCTAGCATGACATTCATCGATGCCGTTTCAATAATTGTCCCCAAGGTTATCATAGCTGCGATCTTCCCTACGTGGCTGCTTCGCCTTGGCTTAATGCCTAAGGTACTTAGAGACGTGGGCGAAGCAGTCGATGAATATCCTGGGCACGCCGTTGCGCTCATCAATAAAGAAAAAAAGTTGGTCAATGAATCTAGAGAAGAAAGAAACAACTTCATCACCATGATGGCAAGGCTATCAGACGGAGACGAAAAACCCGACGCCAAATCTGGGCTAACTCCCGAGGAGATCCAAGGCAATTTGTTCCTAGTGAGTCAATTTTTGTGGTGAGGGAAAGATGTTGCGCTGAATACATATCTAGTTTACTGCCGCTGGCTTCGACACAACGGCCAACACTCTGGCCTACGCTGTGACCACCCTTGCCACTAGACCTGACTTGCAGAACTGGCTGTTCGAAGAACTCGACTATGTCTTACCTTCAGACTCGGCAGCTGAAATCGATTATAAGGCCATCTTCCCAAAGCTAATACGCTGTCTAGCATTTATGGTTTGTCCTCAACACCCTCTACTTAAAATTACTGACCAATTACAGTATGAAACTCTGCGCGTCTACCCCGCGGTAATCCACATTGCCCGCTCTATTCACACAGATCAATCCATCGAAACTCGCAAGGGCTCTCATCTCATCAAGGGCCCCGCCAAAGTCTATGTCAATGCAGTCGCGCTCCATTCCGACACCGCAACATGGGGTGCCGACGCATTAGCTTTCAAGCCTGAACGATGGTTCGTAAATACATCAACTACTCCATATACCTCTTCCCCGACAGCGGAAGTTCCGGAGTTCATCACGCCACCCAAGGGGACATACATTCCGTGGTCAGGTGGGCCACGGGTTTGCCCTGGGATGAAAATGGCACAAGTTGAGTTTGTGGCCGTAATAGCTACATTACTCAAATCCTGTAGAGTCGAAGTTGTTTTGAGAGAAGGCGAATCCGAGCTTGATGCGAGGGAGAGACTAGTGAAGGCGATGCAGGAGTCTCAGCCCTTACTGACCTTGCAGATCGAGAAACCTGAGGATATTGTTTTGAGATGGGTGAAGCGGTAAGAGTATCATTTCTTTCTATTCTTATCTTACACTTATGTCGGTACGAAATTTGAAGGACCATGGGACTTGAATCTGCGTTCACGCAAGTTACCAACGAGCCTTTTTGGTTTCCATATCTCCTCTTGCTGACTGTCTTACCTCTACCAGTTGTTAAGCCTTAGTCATTTTCCACTCCATCGTTTTTCTTTTCTATCAAATTCATGAAATGTTACTACCTTTGCATTGTCATCTCACTTCCACTCCCTCCCTCCCTCCCTCCCTCTCTCCCTCCCTTCCTTCCACAAATCCCCACTCGAAACCCTCTTACCACGGCCTCGCCACCCTCGCAGTCTCGACCCGACCAACGAGATAAATTCACAATCCCACCGGCTTCTGGACCGAGTTTGAGACCGCAGCACCAATCAACAGCCGACCTGAGACCGAACCCAATATATCCGACGTTATCAAAGGTGTTGTTGTTGAATTCGCTAATATGGCAAACCAAACCGATATACCGAGGATGAGGATGCAGGCGCAGACGAGGACCGGGATCGGTTTCAGGATTTCCCGACTTTCGTTTGTTTTGACCGTTTGAAAAAGATATTGTTGGAGCATCTTTGATTTGGGTTTGTTGGGATCTTGCTCTGTGGTTTTGGTAATTGATGAAGTTTGCGGATGTTTGGGTCTAAGGTCATAGAAGCTGTGGGAAGATGTGGATTTAAATATTCAGGCGCTTGGGTTACAAAGTCGCTTTGGTGGCTTTGGACCTATGTTGCATGGTTCACAGACTCGCTTGGGTTGAGAACGCGAATAGTTCATCTAGCGATGTTGATATTAGAAATTGCTCTGATCTTCTAGAAAGTATCATCGAATTCGGCTCTTCTATGTTCTTCAACAACGTAAACAAGAACGTAAAAAGCTTGACTGGTGAGGCTCGGTATTCAATTGCTGCGCGTCCGAAAAGCTCGCTGAAGCGTAGTTTTGAGACCGGCCCATACCCCAAGCGAAGTTCTCAGAACGCCAACTCCTAACGAACGTCTGCTCTTGTTGGGCGCAATTTATTGTCGACGGTTCGCATGGAATAAATTAACAAATACTTAATCTGTTATGTAAATTCTTTCCTACTTATATCACCTGTTTGTACCAAGGCTGCAAGGCTATAATATTATGAAAGAGGTCCGTGCTTACCGCTAATAAGCTATCACCTAGAAGATGTTGTCAGAACGTCCATCTCAAAACACCAACAATCAATGTGATCATCCCGCCAAAGTACGATGACCGTATTACTGGTAGTAATTCAATCTTATAATTACTCGCCGATACGCGCATTATCTTGCCAGAGAGTTATCGATCTCGATCTCGGATTGGAAGTGTTGGATAGGACAAATTTCCAAGTATGGTCAAAGGGTAGACAACTGTTGAACTATTATGCCGGAAGCGCGAAGAGATGAGTGGTCTTCCTAATCTGGTGTACTATTCCATTTCCACGATCTCTCTTGACCCCAAACCTTTCATACCTAGACATCTCTCTGAAAAATCATCCTCCCCCAGCTCAAGCAGATGTAGCTCTCCTCTCCTCTCCTCATCCATCATACAGATCAACCCCCGCAATACCACGCTCAATCTTCCCCTCCTCCTCCTTCTCCCACTTCCCCCTCACCGCCTCCAAATCCGTCGTCGCCAACGCCTCAAACTCAAAACACCACAACATCCTCGTATCCTTCCAAACCTCCAACTCCCCCTCCTCAAAATCAATATAATAACCCCACTCACAAAACATCGCATCCTCAACAAACACCGAATCATCAATCAAATGCAGTAAATCCCCCTTCAAAATCGCAGGTAAACAAGGCGCACCCTGCATCCGGTGCAGAAGCATATACCAATCCTCCGCTGGTTCGCGGCCCAGACTTTCGTCGCCAACGTAACCGAGTTTGGTGTAGCGCTCGACGGATGCTTCGTCGGGAGTGGATTTGAGATCGACCCATGTCAAAGTTTCGATTTGTCCTATCATTTTGGCGCGATCGGCGGCGGAGAGACTGAGGATGAATTGGATGATTTTTGTGCCGAGACCTTCGGGATAGGAATCGTAGTGGTTATAAGAGGCCTTTCGAATGCCTCTGTGGCGGAAACCGAGGAGGCCGCGGGTTCCCATTTTGTGTTTGGTTGAGACTTGGGAGCTACATTGGTGAGTTGAAGGTTACTTGAACGTGGAATTGGTGATGAGGGGTTTCTTTACCGATTTATGGAGAAAAGAGTCGTGTTTTCTTCTTTTCTAGAGAGATGAGATCTTATTCGCTTGCTTAAGTATGTAAATTCGGAGTGCCGTGGATAGGCAACAATGGTCTTTTAGTTCCACAAGAATTCACCCCTTGCATAAGGCAACAATATCACGTGTGTGGTTGCCTCGCCAAGTTGCCAGCCTTGCACTTTATGCATGATTAAATGCCCTTCGTGTGCGACTTGAGCCGGAGAATACAGTGAGTTTTATAGATGGATACAGAAGGTCAATTATTAGAAATCGCGACGCGTCGAGATGGCTTCGTAATGATTCTTCGTTAAACAAGTCATCAGATGAGGAGGCATAGCACAATACCGCTTACCCTTTCCATGCCACGCGGTAGTTACAATCAAAACCGAGATACAAAGATGGAAAATGCAAAAGTGCAAGTGTCGAAGCTTCGAGTGTTACATCCAATATCACCATTCGACTTTGATGTCTCGAGACTTGAGATGAGAAAGGAGTGGGGTAGAACTTGGTGATTTCGAAAGTATTAACTGTACTAGATCTTTCCGCAAGGACGACATATGAACAAGGAAGAAGTCCGCTATGACGTATGGAAGCATACCTCCAGATCTTTACTCGATCGAAGGAGCGGATCCAGAGGTGATTCCAGCTGCCTGTCCAGGTCCAAACTCCAAAACAGGGATTGACTCGCCTTCAGTCTCTATCTCATTCTCCACAGGCTCGGGCGCCTCTTCTTCTGCGTCCGCTCCTGGACGGTTTCCTCCGAGCAAGTTTCCGAAGAATTGACGTGGTGCAATATCAGAAACAGGGTTCGACTCGCCATCAGCCTCGAGCTCATTCTCCACAGCCTCAGGCGCCTCGTCCTCTGCGTCCGCTCCTGGACGGTTTCCTCCGAGCAAGTTTCCGAAGAATTGACGTGGTGCAATATCAGAAACAGGGTTTGACTCGGGATCAGTCTCGATCTCATTCTCCACAGCCTCAGGCGCCTCTTCCTCTGCGTCCGCTCCTGGACGGTTTGCTCCGAGCAAGTTTCCAAAGAATTGACGTGGTACAATATCAGACTTCTCCTTGAGGTTCTCGGGCACAGGAACCTCCTCTCCAGCGGCGTTCTTGCATCGGTAGCGCTCGTTGAAGGCGCATTCGATGCCGTTCTCGATTCCCTTGGCGATGTCCTTGCTGATATCGTAGGAAATCTCGCCTGCAATGGTGCCGGCTACGCCGCTGGGTCCGTAATTGTTGCCGTAGTTGTTGCCGCCGCGGCCGTAGTCATTTCGTCCACCACGGTGGTCGTCGTAGCCGCGTCCACCGTTGTTGCGGCCACCTAAATGTATGTTAGCAGGGTAATTATTGAGGTAACGATCGGCCTGAAAAACTTGTAAGATATACTAGAACTTACCATTATTGTAACCGTACTGCGGGAGAGCGACAGCCAAAGCTGCGAAACCGAGGGTGACAGCGTACTTCATTATGAGAATTAAGTTGGGTAGAAGATGATTATTAATCGAAGATAACTCAGTGAATGTGGAGACAATGTTGATGGCTTGATATGTTGGTGATGATGAGAATGAATGAGGTGGCTGCACTGCTTGCTATTTATCAAGAACCACTCGCTTCGTACAATATATCTCTCAGTGCTCGTCAAAAGGATAGTAGATTACTTGATCAATCATAATTCAGAGGGCTATGACGGATGCAGAAGCATGCGGGTCGAACATAGCCACAAGAGTTGTGCGTATGGAACGGCACTTCGCACAAACATCGTGAAAGTATGAATAGAATGCTCTGCAAATGAAATGATCTGCCTGAATTCAGCGTCTCCGATCTTCATTTGATGTGCTGGGAACACCTCCTAGGTCATGGCTTTAACGAAGAGCAATGTGAATGGTTAGGCTGGCACCTACGCACCCATGTACAGAAGGTCTTCTCAATACAAGTTTCTCTCCTGACTGTGAGGTACCTAGGATAGTCCATGACGGTCGGCACTACTCAGTCATGTCAAGGCGAATTACTCGGAACTCAAAAGCCGTGTCGTGAAAATTGTTGAGGGGCATAGATTGCTAAAGACCACCGACTGTCTGAGCAACGCGTTGACCTTGTTCGGATCATTCTATTAGGCGTTACTATGTACTATGGTATGGGCTTCTCCAATGCTCGCGTTGGCATGAGCTGCAACCCGGATACTCGGAAATGTGCAAGACGTGTCGCAACCAAGTGAAGCAAGACCCGGGGACGAAAACAAGGCGTCCCGCTCTATTGCTTTGGTTGATGCACCACGCAGATCATGCAAAACCTAATATGTACAACGTTGGTGTTAGCATTAGCAAATTGAATAATGGCGGCATTGTAGTTCAGGATGTTACCAGGCCCACTAGAAAATGCATTCCAACTCCTGAGCAACCTAATCGTCCAGCGAGCTCAGTGGGTATCTGTATGAGGTCTTCCTGATGTAGTACTTTGGTATCTAGGGGTTCAATTTTTTTTCGGGACTAACACCCGAACGCTATCGCCAGGGTGTTTGTGAAGCGGATGGGAGGCAAGGTTTAATAGGGCTAGGGCGGATGACATTAATAGCGTGGATACCAAAGAAGTAATAACTCCTTGTTTATGGTGATGAGAAGGGAAATAATGCAACACCTGTTGCAGAAATTGCTCGTGGGCTGTGTGGGAAGTAATTCTCGAGGTTGGGATACCGCTGTCGACGCTAGTCTGGTCCGATATTGATCCCCAGCTTTTGTGTCACCTTGTTTGTTGTGAGAACAGACTGCGTTCCTTGATTATGTTGGCTCCAGGGCATGGACATCTCAAGATCTCTTACGGGGTGGCTGGAAAGTGTTCGCCTTATTTGCTTGGCAAGTTTGCTCAGCCCATATTCATCTCTGATATTGACTGACAGTGCCGAGGAGGATGGCCGGCAATTAGGACGTCGTACTTGAAGGTGAAGTACGCGGGCGACGCCAGAGGCGGCAAAGAAGTATCATTACTTTGACGGGCCCGGGAGTCGATTCGCGGAGCTGTAGTTGACGACGTAAAGCAAAGGATGAGGTGAATGGCAAATGGAGTTGATAGTGGTTGATGAAAGGGAAACCAGGGAAGGATGAAAGAAGCGAGGCGACGCGTCATTTCCAGTGGTCTATCCCGGTGTTCTGATTCAGCCACATCGTCACGTGCAAGGTGGTCTTTCCAGACTGACTTTAGATTTTCTCCCCGTGATTCCTTTCACGACTTCCGTCACCTCTCAATTATCCTGAAGCACGCCGCAAGTACCAATTCACGAACATCCTCCGGGACTTGATGGATGAGGGCAAAGCTAACAATATGGTAAACATGGAAGAACTGATGGTGGTAGGACAAAAGAAATATGGTGAACCACTCTAGTTGAGGCTTCATACTCGTACTCACTTCCGCGTCCTCTCCCCATCTAGAAAATACAGCTTACTAAAACCTGTCGGATGAAGAACTTCATCAACTTGAAACCGATTGAAGACCGACAAACTCCATACCCGAAGCTCTGCGAACGTATGTTTGTACACAGCATACTCACTCCAACCGTACAGGTTTAGCAGATTTTCTGCAGTCAGTCTACATTATATCTCCCGCAAGGAAACGGATACTCGTAGAGTTCCAAACTTCCGTCTCGCAGAAGTCTTCATTACAATCAATCTTCATTTCGGGGAAAGTAAGTGCCAAATTGCAGGGCGGAAGTCATTTTCGACAATTCCGACATCCCCAATCATCATATCCTGATTCATGATGTGCTCCTCAGAATCAACCTCACTCAGTTCACAAAGTCAACCTCTTCATCACACAGTCTTTACCAAATTTACCTTATCAGAATGCGAACTTCAATTCTAGCACTCAATTGCTTTCTTACCAGCTTCTTCTCCCTGTCAACCGCTCAGTGTGCCGACGGCCGGCCAGCTTGCCTCGCCCCTGCAGGTGGGAAAGTGGAGAGTGGCATCGTATGCATCAACATCGGCGAAGTTCGTGGGAACAATTCTCCCTATCTGGAGGCAGGATTTTTCAGTTGGTCGGGAAAACTAGACGAGCGCTGCAAGGTGGGAGCAATGGCAAAACGGGAAGACACAGCTGGCTGCGGGAACTTCATTCTCGGAAGAGGTGGTGCGTGTTCCTATGGGTGTTACAATGATCCCAATGATGCGCAGAATCCCAAATGTTGCGCTGTCGAGTGAGTCTCCTGCATAGAAGATTTCCATCTTACAAAGCAGTAGATATTTGCTGATGACTTTGCAGTGGCGAGAATAGCATCCCAGATTGTGCAAAGGCACATCCAAAGCCAGTGAGGATGCGCAGATGAGCCGAAGATCTTGTAGCACAGTTTGGAAGAGCTCAAAAACTGGTGGTACATGATGGGGATGACATATTCCAAAGAACAAGCTCGCCGTCCTATCAAATAGCCTTCATCTTCAGAACAACTCAAACCCAAAAACCCCATCTCCTCTTTCGTGCCAAACCATGATGATCGCAATTGTCCAGTTCAAATCACCTGTACCTAAACACCTTTTCCACGGCCAACATCCCACTACCCTTTCCCGCTTACTTTCTCTTTCCATCACAATATCCCAATACCAAAAACCCAATAAACACTACCACTTATAAACCGACACCATACCTAACAACAACGTCTACACCACGTGCCACCCAAACAACCCCAAACCCACAAAGTCTCAACACCCCACGACTCTGCCCCGTCCACAGGCGTCGATTCCCCCCCCCCCC